>JANGFI010001677.1:0-23763 GCA_025758705.1 Goffeauzyma gilvescens
GAGGGGGAGGGGGAGGGGGAAACAGTGATTTACATACAGCAGGAACGTGCGATGAAGACGGAAGTGACCCAGTGAAGTGGGAGTAACCAAGGGAGAGCGAGCGATGAGAACGGACAGACGGAAGGAATCGCTCAAGCCGAACCAGATTCTGACCCACGATTGAGGAGACCATTCACCATCCACCCCGGGGTCCCTCTTCCTTCTGTTCATTCCATTCAACTCTTCACTCCAAGGACACACCTCCATTCAACATATAAAACATTCGTGGTGAGGCAAGGGCGAAGAAAACGACAACAAACTTGGCACCTGTTCAGTCAGGTATAGGAAAACAGCCCAGACCTAACTAAAACCCAGACTATCCGATTGAAGAAGGAAATAGAACGTCAATTCCAAACCAAGCTACAATCTCCAAACCACCACCTTCACCACCGCCACCCGCCCACAATGCCTCAACCTCCTCTCGATCTCCAGAAATACCTCTCCTCCCGTCTTCCGGGAGTCAAAGACTCCTTCCCTGTCGGTGGGGGTGCCACTGGGATCCGTCAGGAGTGGAAAGGCGACTTGGAGGGGATTAGCGTTATCAATGCGTGGGAGGAGAAAGTCACGAAATGTGAGTACAGAGCCTGGTTATGTCTTCTTTTCTGGCAGAATTTGGATTCACGCCCTCGGGGCGTATACACGGAAAGGTAGAGTACTGATGTTCATTATCCATCGTGACTGACGCGACCCCCCACCCGTTCCCCCGGGCACATACAGACATCCAATCAACCCTTCCAGCCTCCACTCCTCTCCCCTCCCACCCTCTCCACCCATACCCTCACTTCTTGACCGTCTCGAAAGATCTCGGACACACAATCAAGTCCAGCCAAGACCTTCAGCGATACCTCGTTTCTCTCCCGCTCGCTGCTATTGCGGCTTCGTTGACCGCGTTGAAGGCTTACGAGACAGGGGAGGATTTGAGTCGGGTTACCATCCCTGGGGGTGGTGATGATGGTGATGGAAAGGGAAAGAAGGGTGAGAAGAAGAAGTTGGATAGAGCCGGATATGAATCGGATGGAGGTGAAGAGGTTGCAGAAGATTCTCCTAAGAAACAGGTACCTCGCGCCACCAATGGTAGCGGCAACCCCGCGCCGACCTCTACTTCTGGCGCTCCGACGTACGGCTGGCGATTCTCCAAATCACCTATGGGATCTGGTGAATTCCTGCTTGTCGACGAGACCTCTTCCTCTTCCTCCACTTCTTCTTCCCCCTCGTCCCCGTCCCCGACACCTGCCTCAGGATCGGCCAACGACGTCAAACTCGTCGTCCGAACCATCAACAGTTCAGCCTTCTCCCCTTCAGACTGGGAAGATCTCGTCTCAGAAGGGTTGTATCAGTATAACACCAAATCAAAGGCCTCTTGGTATTGGAGTCGAAAGTACGGAGCGACGAAAAGACTCGGTTGTCAGTTCTTCGTATTGACTGATTATCAGAGGTGGTGCTTTGGAGCATTTACGGAGGATCATCGGTGAGTTTCGAGCTACATTTTGCTCTGTTTTCCGACATGACCAGTTTCCGACGCTAACTCTTGCTGTTTACCTGCCTACTTTTCCTGGTCTGTTCGTCTATTCATCCCCTATTCACTCCTTGTCCTCACTTCGTCCCTCCCTTCCTCCCCACAGACACGCCAACATCTCCCCCATCATGTCCTTCGACTCTTCCTCTCCAACCGTCCTCGAAGCTCTCCTCTACTGGACGCGTAGTGCCCTCGGCGAGAAAAACGGCTTCGCCCCGACCGCCAAAGACGTTTCCTCCAACGGCAAGTTGTTCGCTGACAGCGGACTCGCTAGGCGTGCGTCCCAGAGCGCCGGGAACGACAAGGTCGGAAGCAAGGGCAAGGAGACGGCCGGCGGTGGTAAGGGCCGAGGGGATGGGTCTCGTCCGGGTGTACAGGCTGGAAACGAGAGCGATATCGATGAAGACGATGCCGCGTAGGGAAGTTCGGGTTCAGACCCTTTGATCTTCCAAGAGGGGCGGAGAGGGGAAGGGGCGAGGTCCTTTCAAGAGCCTCCCTGAATTCTATGTCTCATACTCGTTCTCAATCCGTCTAGCTTCCAAGTCGCGATCTCGATCCCGTCGTCTCACGCCCGCTAGTCCGGCGTCCCGTCTCCTTCTCGACCGATTCAATATTCAATCTCCTTTCCGGATGATGAAATGACCACGAACAGGCTCCTATTTGTTATTGTTTTCGTTCCGTTTCTGAGAAAACGTCTGTAGTGTCCATGACAAGCAAAGAAACGAAAAAGACATGATCACCTCTCCTGTCTTGCGCTTTTCATTTCTAGAAAAACCGCACTGTATTACAACTCGAGAGACATCTCTGTAATTCTGGCAATATTTGAATTGACTCTCTTAAACAGCAGGTTTGAAGGCGACTTTTTTTGGAGATCCCGATGAAGCATGAGTCGCTTGGTATTCTTATTCCTGTACGACGAAGAAGTTGGAAAGATTCCTAACGGGCGAGGTGACAAGCGTGTACTTAGAGTCAAATCATCAACAAGTCTCATCACATGTTGACAATTCTTGAAGCTGGATTCGGGATTGTTGCCCCCTTTCGCAGCGGAAAATCCGCGCTCGAGTCCAAGAGGTGTTATTAGGTAAGTCGAAGTTTTCTTCCCGGATCCGCAGATTTTACTTTGTAAACAATAACAGAATCACGCGACGAAGAGGGACCGGGAGGGGGGGGGATCTCTCAATGTAGCTGAAGTTCAACAGGGATGGGATCACTGTTCGATCGCGAATCATCTTCTATCATCACCATGTCCTTACATTCGTACCATTGAGGGTTCATCTAGATCTTCATTATTTTGAGAATATCCAGTTCGATAGCATTCAGGCCATCCTGAAAGACGGCCAACTGACAGGATCAAGGACGATCGATTGATTCTCTTGATCGATCACATTTGTTTTGTACCATCAACACAATCCCTTCGTCCCTGAATTTGCTTTCGGTTGGGAACAGATTACATCACACAGGCAGTCACATAGAACTATATTTCTTGCTTCGACAAACTCTGACGAGAATCCCGATTGACAAACTCGGTATCCCACATCTTCCCATCGACTTCCACATCTTCCCATCACTTCGTTCACTCCCTCCAGCCCCTCACTTTCGAACCCCCGTCCATCCATCCATCATGGGCCTTCAACGAACGCCTCCCAAGTCCAAAGCAGTCGCTCCTATCCTTCCTCGACCTCTTCCTCCCGCCTACGCGGAGGGCGAGGAACCACCATCTCTCTCTTCTGCATCTATTCATCTCGATCACTCTGGAATCCCAGCTGTGTATGGGACTGACGATGCCGATGTTCCTGAAAGTGGAGGAGGAAGATTGAGTGAAAGGAGTGTGAGGAAGAGACCGTTGGAGGTGGAGGAAGTTGAAGTCGAATCTGAGCCCGTTATAGCAGGGGAAGAAGAACGACAAGAAGATGAACGAGAAGAGGGAAGAGCGACCAAGAGACAAAGCTTGAGGCCTTTCGGGCTCAGCGTGGAGACAGAATTCGAGTCAGAGTCTGTGATAGATGAATCACCAGTGACCGAGGTGATTAACGCCAATCTCGAAGCGAGTGGACTTGTTACCATCTCCCCAACTTCAGTACCTCTTGAAGGTCATCGTCAACCACAACCTTCCGCAACGAGAACTAGCAATCGTCGAAGAAGTGCCCAAGCACAAGCCGCGTCGGCGGAAGTTCCAGTGGAAGAAGAGGAAGGAGCGGGGGAAGAAGAGGATGAATCGAAAGCGGACTTCGGAAAGGGATATCAGACTTTGTTGCAGGCTCTAGAGGTGGCCGTAAGAAAAGGAGCTAATAAATGGACGTGAGTTATCATGTCACGTCCCTTCGCTTTTTCTCTTCATCTACTCTGTCTTGTGAACTCTTCTGCCTCGGAATCGCGCGCCTCTCTCAAAGATGGAAACGTGAAGACTGCGGACCACGCTGATCCTTCTTTTCCGTGTGCTATACCTTTCTGATCTTGACGATCTGCTAGTGCAAAGGATTTCAAGCAGTGTTTTCCTACGATCTCATCGTCCTCAAACGAGCGTGCGGAATTCTTCGAGACTATTTGGGAACGTACCGCGAAGAGTATGCGCGAGACAATGCTGGTGAGCACAACCCTGCCCCCTCCCCCTTCCCCTTTCCTTCTGCCCTTCTCTAACCTTACCTCTGTGATCCTCTATGCTAATCCGTGGCTCTTCACCACTTCTCAGGAACATGCAGTCCACCTTCTTTCTGAGTACAAGTCCGGTCCCGGTCTTCTGAGGCTTCAAGAAACGATCACGCAGGCGAAAGAGGATGCGAAAGATGGTGTGCGAAGGCCCGATGCGTGGAGGTGAGTCGAGCCAGATGTTTCTCCTGTTTCCGCTGCGAGGTGAAGCGAGAACTGGTCACTCACTGCATTTTCTACAACTACATGTTCCTGGATCTTGATGTCCCCTCCAGACCGAACCTCACACCTCAGGCTTTGATGGCAGCCACGAATCTACCGCAGTACGACGCGGAGTATACCCGTCTGAGGGAAGAATACGTCGAGGTACGTAGCTAAACTCCCAAAACCTTATCCCTAGCTCGCCCTTTCTCTCTTTGTCTTTTGCTGACACCTGGCTCCTACTTCTCCCAGCTCGTCGAAACGTCTGCGCACATCGGACACGGCCTGGCAGCCAAGGCTGAAAAATGTCAGATATTGGAAGCTGAAGTGAAAGAGTCAATCGAACAATTGGAAAAGGTACGACCGCGTTCTTTTCGTTCTTCCAGAAAACTCCGCAAGGCGTTGTTGTTTCTGATTTCTTTTTGTTTTCTTTTCCGCAGACGGTCGAGATCCTCAACCGACTCCCAACCGACGAGACTAGAGAATGGATGAATGACGTCGCGGGGAATTTGGAGGGGCAGAGGGAGCCGTAGACGTGTGTGTCGGAGTCAACTTATTTGTATCTCCTTTCTTCCTGCTCTCGTGCGTACCTTCATTCTGTCTTCGATCATGATTTCATATGTGTACAATGAAGTGGTATACCGTCGTCTCTTCCTGTCTTTGTCACTCGTATGGAAGGAGACAGACATCCCTCATACCTCCAACGCTGGTGCTCTCGAAATCATGGGCGGGGTGTAGGTCATACAACGACACACAGGTGCAATGAAAGACGAGAGGAGGCGTGTTTAGACGGATCTTGCCGCATTGATCTTTTCTGGAGCATCGACTCCTATCCAATACACGTTCTGAGGGACTGATTTCTTATCCCTTCTGACTTGGTTACATGTCCCCAACCGGAGTTGTGCGGGATAGACCATCAGCATCGAACCCCCCCTCCCCTACTGATCGCAATTCTGCCGATATTCCGAATCGTTTGGGAAGAGAGGGGGACCCCAGAGCGCCTGCCACTCCCCTCCCTCCTCTCCCCAAACATAATATCCAGGATCGCTTCCCCTGTCCGTCATTTTTAGGTGGGATACCGTGAAACTTTGCCACCTTGGCGCGCACGCGAGAGGATCTGGAAGGTTGAGAGTGATCAGCATGCGGAATGTATCGAGACCAAGCGAGGTAGTTGCGTGAGATCGTGTGGGTCCAGCTGATCTGCCATTGATTCTGTGGGGAGGAAAGGGATACATGGTGGTCGTGGAGTAGAGTGAGAGCCCGTGATCCCTGAACCATGGGGGACAGATATATAGACAGCCGACCTGGCGCAACCTGAGACTGGCTACCTTTCAATCCGACGCTGCGAGTACCGCTTCAAGTCCTGATCATAGTTGACCATTTCAAAGACATCCAACGTAGCTGAAAGTCGACAACAATTGAACAACGTCCTTTCGGAAGCTTCCAAATCAGTCTTCTCGACCAGATAACCGTAAGTCCTCTTTAATATGGATTCGCGCTATCATTCGCTCATTTCGTTTCTTCTTCCAGTCACAGCATAGAATCATGGACCAAATCCGAAAACAAGCCTTCAACCTTCTCAAAGAGCTCGGTAGCACTCAAGAAAAAATCAAGGCATCGCACTCTCGACTCGACAAGCTCGACAAGCTCGACAAAGCTTTCGTTCCCGTCTCGACCAGGCCTCGCCAGCAGAACAAGACAATCGAGAATTCTGGATCCGTCGCGCCTGTAATGACTCTCGGTAGCTCCCCTATCAACGATCTAAAAGCGTTGAAGGCTTCCGTATCTCATCGACTGAATGAGATCCAACGAATCCAAGATGTAAAGCTTGCGGAGATCTTTAACAACTTTGAAGCCGTTCTCTCGAGGTTGGACAAACTGGAAAACAGATCGATCCTCGAACAGGCTCAGCAGAAACTGGCGAGAGCGATCTCCAAGGGCAATGGGGTCCCCCTCGGTCAATCTCAAGAGGTCGAAGGAGCTTGCTGGTCCCCAGAGGTTGAGTCTGAGGCGGTGGTAGCCAAATGCTGGAGGCAGTCGAAGTGACAGTGCAAACGTGAGTACCCGTGCGAGCGGAGCGAATCGGTAAGTGGTCAGGGCGGATCAAACGACAGTTGCCGACCGTACTATCTATACTGTGACAGATACGTTCCTTCTGAATATGCTCATCAATCCCAAGCCATCTTCTGTTTCGTTTTGTTCGGATATAGACCGCGCATGAAAAATCTTTGTCCTCTGTTCTCTTATAGTTGAAAATTGTATCCTTTCTGCTCGATGCGATGAAATGCACTTGTCCCCAAGGCATTACTTGTCTACGCACTGGGACCGCACAATGGAGACGTTAACTTCGATCGTGTTTGTTGAAGTCTAAAATTAGACATGTGAGGTCTGAGCACCATCTCTTTTGGGTGAGGACTAGAGACAATTTGAAAATGTCGCTGTCAACAATCTTAAAAACGGTTGACAAGTTACCGAGCTGTTGCCGGTGCAAGTAACTTGCGACCGATGAGGTGTTATATTCTCATCTCATCGTCGTTAATATTAGTGATACAGAAAATGATACAGTAGGAAGAAAAGAGAAGGATATAGCTGGACGCAGCTCTAAACGCCCTCGAGGATTGAAGCCATCTCACGAAGGTCGGGTGATGAAACGAAACGAACAGAATCGGTTTACAGAACTGTGAATTGGAAGATCAGAGGGCATAAAATATGAGCGACTGCCATTGCGAACCCATTGCGCTCCCGCAGAGAAAGTAGTCATGAGACAAAAGGATTCAAAGAACTTACTGGCATTCACGATATTACCCGCGATGGCACTACCCGCACCGAAACCCAATCCACCGACCGCAGAATGAGCCAACGTGTTTCCCATTCCGCTTCCTTTTCCGAATTGCGGGAACTTATGTTTCTTCTCCGGCGGCTGGGGTTGTTGAACTACGACCTGTTGCGGGGGTTGCGGAGCTGAAACAATCTGTTGGTGATAAGGCTGAGCTTGGGGCTGGTAGGGAGGTTGAGGGTAGGGAGCATTTCCGTAGGGGCTAGAAGGGTTTGCGGAGTATGGAGGGTTTATTCCGTATGGTTGCATTAATTTATTATCGCCGTCGAATCCAGCGGGACTATTTTTTTGATGCATATGCGTTAGCAAAAGATCACGTTATCCTTTCTTTTAGAACGATTCCAGGAAGCGAAACTGGAAGAGACTGGACAAGACGCGACACTCACATCCTCTGAACATAATTATGGGGGAACAACCCTTGACGTCTCGTTGGATCATTCTCTGAGTAGCCCCTGAACCACTGTCCATTAACCTCTTCAGTAATAATGACCGTTTCATCCTTCATCAACGTGAGGTCATCCGGTTCTGAGCCATGATAATCCCACAGCGCCCTCGCTCGGTCCTGCTGCTTCTCGGACTGAATCGGCGGAGGCGGCGGTGGCGGGAGGGTGTAGGATGCTGCGTGGGAAGAAGGAGTTGGGTTTCGAGGGGGAAGGTTTGGAATAGATTGGTTTGATGGAGCGAGAGACGGTGTGTGGGAGTAAGCGTTGTTGTTAGGCGGTGTATGAGAAACAGAAAGTCCAGAAAAAGAAGAGGTTGCGAGCTGTTCTTGGAGTTGGGATTTGACTCGGTCGATCTCGACAGAAGATTGGAGAATGTGTTGCGATGTTAGGAGGTTGAGTGAGTCGAGAGTAGATCGCAGGATGTGGGAGATGTAGATGTCAGATGGACCGGACATGGCGAAGATGGGACGAAGTGACAGAAGCGAGTGATGCGTGCTCGGGTGTAGCCCGTGTTTGATTTCAGGACTGAAATGTTTCCGACTTGGTGCGTTGTTCTGTATTGACTACTCAGTAAACAAGAAAGAAATCCAAGGGTTAATTTTAAATATGCAGCTGTAACTGTCCTCAAGTCTACGATGTCATGCTCACCCTTGTCTGCTCATGATTAGACTCCCCCATGTATACAGACCGTATGTCCGTCCCACATCTTGATCGGAGGTCTTGCACAGCCTCTCCCTCCCCTCATCAAAGGACGTATCCCTGAAGTTGCCCAGCCGCCTGGTGTCTCACCCGCCCCGCCCGTCCCGGTCGATTTCGCGCTGGGGCGGTGGGTGGCGGCGGCCGAAGGGTTCAACTTTTATATAAGCAGGCAAGTAATAGGGCAGAACGAAAAACTGGAAAAATATGTTGCAAATGTCTCTTTCGTATCGTATTTCAGGCTGGATGTCGGGTACACGTCAAGAGGACAACACCCGATGTTTTCTTCCAACGAAAGTGGTGTTCAGAAAAAAAAAAAATTGGTAGAAGGATGGACAGAAACTGTAGAAGCCGAGGGATAAAATTGTGGAAGTCACGCGTTTCAATATCAACAAGGGAATCTGGGATCATGTATGCATGCAGTTTAGTGCTGGCGTGCATCTACCATGGCGAAGGCACTGGGGCTTGATATCCCTCAGCATGATCATACACTTTCAACCAACCATCAAACCTTGAATCCCAAGCCGGCTCGCTTCCTGGTTTGACAATCTCGAATCCTTCTTCCTCATTCCTCCATCTGATCTCCTTCTTCAACCTCTCCTCTCGCAATTGTTGCTCCGTCATCGGTGGTTTCTCCGTCTCTTCCTTTGTTGGTTGTCTTGTACCCGCAGCAAGTTCTCGCACAGTGTTCAGCCGAGTCTCTAGCTCCTTGTAGTAAGTCTCTTTGTTCTTGGCGATTCTCGTAGGTGTATCTTTGAAGCTCTTCTTGTAGTAGCTCTCAGACTCGAGATCGAACGTGAGATCAGTAGCAGGTTCGAGAGGTCGAATTTGGCCAATAATGAGCTTCATCGTCGCTTCTGCGGCTTCACGTACGATAAATCGCTCGGTGAACCACCCAGCCATCATGTAAGGGATTTGCTTGAATCCAAGGTGATTAGTCCAGGGAACGAGGGCGACAGGTGGAGTAGGGGGCAGGGGGGAAGGAGGTGTGTGTAGGTATGCGGCGATGGCGGAGTCCGCGCCATCAGATCCGGGTGTAACGGAGGTCGGAGCAGGGGGGGCTGCGGCGGAACGCTTGCTCATAAAGTTGATAGCTCCAATCTTGCCAAACCCGCCGGTCGATGGCGATGTCGATGGCTCAGGTGCAGTCGACATTGCTTCAGATTCCGCCGCTGCCAGGCGGTGTTTCTCCTCCTCCAGCTGTTCCTTTGTCTCAAACACACCATCCCCTTCCAACATTCTCTGAACCTGCTTTTCACGGTTAAATTTCTCCACTCCACCGAGCCATCCCTCCTTTAAGCCCTCGGTATACTCCTTTAATGTATGTCTTCCAACGACAAACACACCTCCCTGGACGTCTCTTTCCTCTTTTTGCTCGGGACTTAGCTCCCCAGGACGGCCAGACATCATTTCGACGGGGAGTTGCTCCAGACCGAGAGCGACACGACGTCGTGTGTTGATAGCACCATGGAGATGACGCGTGGTAGAACCGTATTGAGGACTGGTGATCATCTCGTAGTCGATGGCGGCAGCAACAAGATAAGGCTAAAATGTAGTTACCGAAATGAGTCGAGTCAGCAGTCACGTTACTGATACTGCTGCGCAAGGGCAATGGACGACCTGAAAGAAGAATGGACTCACCTTGACGTATTTTCTGAAATGAAGCATCCCTCGCTCGTAATCATCATCTTCAGGCCATTTGCCGGCGTACACTTTCACCTTCCTGCCATACTCCAAGCTATTTCCCAGCGGAATCTTACTCAACGACTCTACTTTCTCCTTGTACTCCTTCTTCAACCGGGCAACCTCTTGTCGATCGTAGTAGTACATGTAACCGGTCGCACCTGTTACGAGCAAGAAGACGGACATTTTCGGACCAGGGATCTTCGCCCATTTCCTCCACGCTGCCACCTTTTTGACTAATGAGGGAGGAAGACCGGTGTATTCCATGGCGTTGAACGGCTGGGTACCAGTGGGAACTGGCGGTTTCACGCCAGACGGCGCAGTGACCGGCGCAGTGACCGGTGCGGGAACTGGTGGAGGAGCCGATGAAGGGGTGGACATGGTGTAATATATCAGGTTTGGAAGACTCGTCACTCGTCAGATACGAATTTGGGACGCCTCTGGTTGTTGAACGACTATACCACCTACAGTTTATTAAAACCTTGGTATTTGAGACCTCGATGTTCAATCAGTTCGGGCACGCCCGACTTCGTCCTTTTTTTCCGTTATTCTAACGAAACGCGCGAAACCCGGTGTGGTGAGCGATTTCGATTTCCTTCCAAGCAGTCCACGTGCCGATATCACCCTTTGGAGGGCAAATGCCTGACGCCAAGGCCAACGGCGAACCTTTTTGCTTCTGGGATAGGTACTCTAATAAGATGCTAACATCAAGAAGCCTTCTTAGCTCATCTGGGAGAGCGTCAGTCTGAAGTTAATTCAATAACTCCATCGTCAACAGCGTTTGCTGAAGGTGCTGTGTTCGAGCCACAGAGAAGGCATTACTTTTTGGGATTGTTTTTGCTCCTTTCTCACCCGTGTTTCCCTGCTCTCTTTTCTTGCTCCTGATACAATTGTGTGGCTCCTTCGGTCGCCAACTTTCTCCGGGGGATGTTTCTTTTTTTTTTTTCGTCAGCTTAGTTGATGATTCACCCGTCTGCTGGAGACTCTGACATACGACTTGCTGCAGCCGTGATCTTGATACCATTCTGTACTGTTGAGGAGATCAAGCAGAATTTCAATTATCCATTTATCCAGTATTGTCAGGCGTGGGTGTTTTGTACGCGAGAAGCTACATCGACTGCTGTGAGATTAAGACTATTTTATACCGATTGCCCTTTAACTTCTGTCGGTCCTATCATCTTCCAGTAACCTCAACATCCCAAAACAGAGAATCTCCTCCGTATCGGTCTTTTCGCTGCAGTTTCGTCCATCTGGAACGAGGATACCGTGGCTGGTCTTTTTCACCTCTGACTGCTTAGTTGCAACAGCTCATGTGGGAGGACGCAATCCCAAAGCATTCGTTCTTCAAACATGCATGGTGGGTTATTTAGGGACTTAATTGACGACCAAGTTCGAGGACCTCAGGGGTGTTACGCCAGTTTTTCGGACATCGGGTCTATTCGGGTGCAGCAAGAAACCCCGCAGCCGACCTTTATCAGTTCACCCAGTTATCGATACCTTTCAGCGATCATCTAACTTGCCGGTTGATGTTATCGGCTGTCGAGTAATTCTACCACGCATCGATGGCTCCAAGGCGACGATATGTTTTGATTTCAACAGTCGAAGGAAAGTCAGGCTCTTGTATGCTCTTGTATGAACTAGCAACGTTGATCTGTTCGGCTGCCCCAAGGTCGTCATGACAACGTCCCACAGTGGGAAGGGATGTGCTCGCCTACAAAAGGAGCAATCAATGCGAAAACTTGATAACCACCTGTTGTCTAATCATCTGGAGGTTCTGTAGGTGCGTTGGAAAGAAAGCCTCCTGAATGAATCAGATCCCCCCTGGAAGACGGAGGGTCATAGACTGCTCCTCCAGACAGAGTCGTCGCGGATGAGAGTTGTTGGAGAGGAA
This sequence comes from Goffeauzyma gilvescens, assembly GCA_025758705.1. Taxonomy (NCBI): domain Eukaryota; kingdom Fungi; phylum Basidiomycota; class Tremellomycetes; order Filobasidiales; family Filobasidiaceae; genus Goffeauzyma; species Goffeauzyma gilvescens. The sequence goes on from JANGFI010001677.1 coordinate 11,952, forward strand.
ATACATTCAAGAGATGCAAATCTATAAACCCATGCAGAGACACCCCAGGTCCATGGTCTACCGGCCCCTCAACCTCTGCCACCCAACCGGATCCCCGCGACGACAAGAGGGCGTAGCGGCGAACACGGCTAACTCGGTCGCAACAGGCAACCTGGGAACTGTGCCTGCGAACTTGAGGTCTGACGAAGATGGGGGCGGTCGTAACAGTCAGCACAGCAGCAAACTTCCACCCCCGTACTCGAATATAAACGAAGAAGACGATACTCGAGGTTGCCCACCGTTCCATACTCCCTCCGATCTGACTAGTGATTCACACAGTACTCTCCCAAGGAATCCCCCCCCCCCCCCCCGACCCACCCCACTCCTGCTCCCATGAACTGTGACTGTTATTCCCCTTTCAAATTCTAATCTCGCCTGGAAAGATCACGCGCGTCCAGTTCGTCATCAAGCCCAAGGACCCCTCACTGACACCCCCTTTCTCCTTGATCGTTGTTCGTTCAATCGTGCGACTCCGTCATCATCCACGCCACATCATCAAAGGCAGCACTGGTTCGGAGCACATCGCAACAACGATGTAAATTGGAAGCTTCAGCTCAGCGAGAAAGATATAGGTCAAGTATCGCGACCGTACTCTACTCCCAACCCTGCTGACCAGCTTCGGGCACGACGGAGCCCGGATCTACCGCGAACGTCGTAAGCCATTCTTTGCCATGTCATCATCATCTGCCGTCACACCTCGATCACGACCTCCTCCTATGGATGGCACAGTCTATATCGATAAACTGTTAAGGTATCTTGCCAAAAACAAGCAACGCCTCTCTCAACCGCCTGCTCACTTGGTAAATCTGAAAGGGTCGAAAGCTGGCCCAGGGTCGGGCTCTTTCTGGGCACAGACGTACACACTCGCTACACTCGGCCTAGACCCGACATCCTCTCCCCTCAATTCAACGCTCACCAACATACTCACTCTAGGGATCTCGAATCCTTCTGTAACATCATCAACTGCACTCTCATCCACCAACGGCGGCGTGAAACCGCTCACGCTCCGTCTCCCTCCTGACCGACTTCTATTCCTTCTTCTCCTCTTTCAAGCAACACCCACTCTTCGTTCCTCGCCAAATATTGGTCCTCTCGATCAACCCTTACCTGATCGACTCCTGTTGACGACAGGTGCAGGCTCAGGTCGATCTTCTCATGGAGTTGGCATAAAGGAGGGTGACATCAAAAGTGTTCAGAGTTGGGTAGGCAGCTTGAGAAGTGCTTTTGGAACTACCGGGAGTACATCGGGTGGTGGACTGAGAAAGGAAGGTGGTGGTGGTGGGTGGTCGAAGATGTGGAGTGGAAAGAGAGAAGAGTTGGATGAAGGTGAGCTTCCGACTTGTATCTCGCATTCCTCATCACCCGGAGTCCTGACCACTATGTCTGACCGCTCTCAAATCGCCCTCTCATAGACGACAAACTGCGCATAGTGTACGCGGCGTTTACCATCCTACCCAGTCTGTCAATCCACCGACCGTCTCCGACAGAACCTCAAATCAAAGACCTCGTCTATGGAGAGTCCTACACCAGCTACGGGGGAATAGAAGTCAAAATTCCCCTGAACGTGTTCCGAAGTCTATGGGAGCTCGAATTGGACGGATACGATCCTCGAGGTGTAATTATTCCTTCACTACCCAACCTACAATCCCTGACTGTACGAGACGTCCAGGATGGAGAAGATTGGGTTGAAGAGCTCTTGGAAGGCGACCGTTTTCCATCCCTCCGCTACCTCGCTCTGCCAAGCACCAATCTACTCTCCCTCCCCACATTCTCATGTCCATCACTTGTCCATCTAGACCTATCTTCAAACCTATTGAACGCAATTCCGCCCTCTCTCGCCGATCTCCCATCGCTACAGAGTCTCAATCTATCTAACAACATGATTGAATCCGTCCGAGGCGCCGAGAATATCCTTAAGAACGTTCGTGCGATCAATTTGCGAAAGAATCGGATCGACTGCTTGGTTGGTTTAGATGGAGTCCAGTCCTTGGAACGAGTCGATGTACGTTACAACGATATCAGAGAAGGCGCGGAAGTCGGTCGACTCGCTTTGCTCCCTAAAATACGCGAGGTCTGGGCAGGTACGGGCAATGAGTTTGTCGATTACGAGGAGGACTGGAGGCATAACGTGTTCCTTACGTTTGCAGAGGAAGGAAACTGGGACGTTTTCTTAGATGGGTATCAGATGACCTGGGCAGAGAAGAGAGCTGTGCAGGCGGACTTGGCGAAGGTAGGTCGAGTCGCTCAATTGAGGCATTCCAAAGACAATTCGAATGATCACACGGCAGAAGCAACTTCTCCGTCGATCGCGACTGATCTCGGACGACTCCGAGTCGCCTCTCCACCCTTAACGAAACGGAGGAGACAGCGGATAGTCGATTTAGAGGGGAACACTGCATCTGACACGGACGACAGCTCCAAGTTCCACAATTTGAGACTTGCGAATCGACCGGACTCTGATGCCCACGCAGAGACTTCAGCACAGACATCCACCCGACCCGACAAGGATGACACAGCTATGAATGGCAGCGGAAGCGCGCGACATAGCTCGGGACCCAAGACGAAGAAGAATAGCCAGGAGCGACAGGGTATATTTCTGCGTGACACCATACAAAAAGCAGAAGAAAACCACACTGCCCCGCTGCATTCACATACTCGCGACGCCATCGATCCTGGTGATGCCGATCCCAGTGACGTCCGGGCGAGAATCGAAGCACTTCGATTAGAGGTCGGAGATTCTTGGCTTCGGGTGCTCGCTGGGCAGCAACAACAACAGCAGTCATCTCCACAGGAAGATCTACCTACGGCAAGAGGTGACAATCAACAGGAGCAGGAGATAGCTATGCCCGTTCAGGTTCAGGTGAAGAAAGGAAAAAAGAAGAAAGCTACGGGCGTAATCACGTAACAGGTGGGATGGATGCGTCACGGATGATGCAATCGATGTGGTATGTCTAGAAGACATTGCTTCTGTGATGGCGTTGTTACAGGAAGCTCAAGAGGAATGTGTGCGCGCAGGTCGTGATGTCGTGGAAGTGTATGTGATAACACGTGGCAAAGATGAACGTGTATCACACAAATGAGCACATTTTAAGAGAAATGCATGGTTAAAAGGAGTCCATGAGCGTTTGAGCCATGATATACAACGGCAAGCTCTATGCGGCAAGCATTACATGGTCTAGATAGTCTTGGCAAACTGAATCAATCCCGCCAAGCCCTGATGTCTTCCCTTTTGAGTAGAATCAAACTTCTGTATATCATTACCGTCGGCGTCTCGCCATATACCATCGTTGCCGACCAATCCGTATATTTGCGTATTTTGGTTGGTGTAGAGCGTGGTCATGATCTCAGCGATGACTTCCTTGTTATCGATGAGGATGTTTGTCTCTTGAGAATGCATCCAGGATTGAGTGTCCTGGTTTCCGTTCCCAAGAATGGCAACTTCGTCATCATACACCGCGAACTTGATATGACAATTTCGCTGTTTATGGACGGCGTTCAAGGGTCGGATTTGGTCCTTGCCGGTATACCTGCGGCAACAATTTACAACACAAACAGAAACGAAGGGGTGGGAGTCAGTTCCGAATAATTTGGCAGGGATAAAGAGAGGGGATGACATGAGTGGCCCCGCAACAAATGCTCACCAATAAACCTTGAGATAATGATCCTTGCCCTCGGGTCTCAAGATACCGTATAGCCGTTCCACGACCTGTTCATTCGTTCCACCCTGGAAGGGAATGGACTCTCCCTTATCATTGAATCCGAGATCCAAAAACAAGATGACCTCGACGCCTCTGCGGCAAGCTTGCTTGATGGCGCGACGGATTGGTCGAGCGTTCAGAGTCGGTGTTTGACTGCATACATGAAAGATCTTAGTGAGTATTTAGGACGGAAGCCGAAGATGCCCCTCGCAAAGGAGGCAGGACTCACATAAAGATCTTGCGCTTAGCATAGCGGCAACCTGCAAGCCAAGCGGCGTTCTGTGGATTTCGAATATCGTGATGTCCTGGCATGCCTTGTGGCTTCCTGTTCACCAAAGCGATTGGGAAAGGCTTGTGAGGCTTATGTAGGACATGAGGCTGGAAGGTATCAATACTGTCTGAATCCTCAATGGTGGCTCCAATTTCGGACAGGACGCCGGTCTGGTTGAACCTTTCAGTCAAGGCAGTCAGTCGATTCGATCCTGACCGTGGGCGAGAGACCGTATCTGTCGTTTTACCCTCGACGGCTTTGTCGTCGATCTTGACTTTAGAAATGCGGGTCCCGTATTTGTCTTCGGTCACTTGGGCTGGTTTCGTCTCCACCAGAGTTGCACCTGCGTTTTCCGGCTGGGCTGGCTTTTGAATAGCCTTGGAAGCAAGTGGAAGGTCTGGGAACACCTGCCTGATACGATCCCATCCGGTCACTTCACGGCTGTCATCATTACCAACCCGGGTAACAGACGAGGGGGTTTCGGAATCTTCGTCACGAATGCCGAGTACTGGTGCGGAAGCTCGACGCGCTACGAGGGAAGGACGAACACGACATTACGGATCATCAGCACGTCTGGTTCTTCTTCCGACAAGCCAAAAAGAGCGCTCCTAAGCACTCACTCATTCTCGGATCTGTACCATCGTAAGAGGGCCTTCTACTCGGTGGTCTACTGGCGAAAGGCGCTCTAACCTTATCTGCCCAATCCCTGAATCGATGTTCCTCTGCCCCATCACCTCCAGAGCTATCAAACAATTCATCCCACCTTTCACCGACGTTGAACGCGGCGTTGTCGATCGCTTTTCTGACGACGTGCCTGAATCGATCAGCGGGCTGGCCCTGAGCAGCCTGAGCATCCATTGTTTCCTTTCTTAATCTTCTTCGAGCCTCTTTTGCTGCTTGGACGACCTCGAGATCCTGCAGGTAAGGATTGGCATCACTGAAGAGGTAACCTCCATTCTCGTTCTCTCCGATGCCATCACTATTCCCAGCATGAGGTGGTCGATATCCTTCCCCGATACAGGGTAACATCGGTTCCAACTTGTTGTACCACGAATGAAGCGCTACTTCATAGAAAGAGTCGACAATCGGACCCTCGAGATGGGTCATGAGTTCCAAATTCGGTCTATCCTGGATATTATTCGAGTTGATTAACGCTACTTTTCGGTCGACGATCAAAAATTTAGCATGGAATGTCCCAAGGAGGACTTTATGAAAATTGATGACCTCGAGTGAGAGACCGGGAATCTCGTTAGGTAAAGGGATGTGGAGAGCTGCCCAACCGTCCTCTTTGACAGGCGCGTGAGAATTCCAAAGTTGTTCGAATGATCCTCGATCGTAGACCAGCTTGACGACGATCTTTTTGAGTGGCTCTCCCGAGGTCGCTTGACGCTTCATGTGTATATCGGAAAGCTCGCGGAGTGCACCTGAGATGGTCTTGACCGAGTTGGAAGGCCTTTCAAAAGGCGTTAATATCTAAGTTAGCATCACGAATGTTTACTCTTGCCCCTTTCGCACAATATCAGCACACTCTCTCTCGACTCGACACACGCTTGCGAATAGCAATGCGGCAAGGCTGAGACCGAGGACCCGAATTGAATGTGCAATTTTTGTTTTTCTTCCCACTCACTGCCAATAATTGGTAACCAAGAAAACCTCCTTCTCAGCCCTAACAATCACATCTCGATAATGCTTCATGATATCCGGAATCAGACTAACGATCGTCAGCGGCATTGTTCCGGTGCTTCCCAATAAGGGGGGTGCACATAAGCCACTGAGGGGATGTCTTTGGACTGTCGGGAGGATCGATAAGTAAATTTTCCAAAACAGCTCGGAGCATTCAGGTCTTGTGTCCGCCAGGTTCGGGTTCGGTCGACCTTGACTCGTACCCGTACTCGTCTCAGCATGAGAGCGAGAAGCCAGCGGTTCTCCAGGCCTCCTCCATCCGGCATCTTCCGCCGCCTTAGCCCCGTATTTATCATCCCACTTCTTCAATTCAACTTCTCCAAGCCCTTTGATGATATCATGTTTCACTGTAAAACGCTTAACGATCCGTACGACCGGATTCTTGCTCTTGGGATACGTTTTCCGGATCGCTTTGGCGACTCTGGCGTGTGGGTGAATGGAGAGGTACTGTGCGAGGGATCTTGGGTGGTTTTTCGCAGCTGGGGGAGGGGGATAGTTGGAATGGGAACCAGCATGCGGATGAGGGGAAGAAGTAGGCTCGTTCGTCGTCGCGTTGTTGTTCCTAGAGGACGGGAATACCAACCGTGTCGGAGATGGAGAGGAATCATCAAGCTCTTCAGGGTCTTCAGTTAACTTATCAGTGGAAAGGATCCTGTCATTCCCGCTGCTGTGGAGGTCGACCGTGTCCAATACATGTTGAGCTTTAGGGAGCGGTGATGTGTAGGCCCGAAGATAGCCGGATGAGGGAGGCGAGCTCGGTAAGATGAATGTTTTGTTTTTCTCGGTGTGGGTTATTGGAACGACTTGATCTGATGTACTTCGTAGGGCATTCGCATTCGCATCCGCAATTCCATTCCCAGTCTCTTCCCCTGATCCTTCTTCTAGCCGTGCGTCCATATGTACTCTCTCCACTCTAGTCGTCCCCGCACCCGGTATTATCGTCCCAGAACCAACCGCAGAATCTTCATTCACCACATCCCCCCTCCCACCCCCCCCAGACGGAGAAGCATGGCGATCTCCAAACGGATCACTCGGATATCTCTCATGCGTTTGGCTGTTTCGATTTTGATTTTGGTCTCGGTTTGGGATTTGCTGCTGGTTACCATTTGGCACGTCGGCGATACTTATTGGAGGTGCAAGCTCGACCCCTGCGGCTGCGATAGGCGCCAGAGGAGGTCTAGATTCCGTTGAAGAATCTGCGCCTGTCGTCGTCGTCGTCGTCGCTGTTGATGTAAGTCCTGCTGCGGCTGCTTCCGACTCTAATCCAGGAGGCGATACCACCGTTTCCGCCGTCATTACGGCCATGATTCCCAATTCCAAGATCGTTGTCGTAATCGATACTCTGTAGTCTTAGGTGTGGTTTCAAATTGCTCTAACCGTGTCGCCGTCGCAACGTCGACTTCGACTCTGTCTCTCGTCTCTCTTTGTTGTCGACCAAGAAGCGCAGAAGAAAGCAGCACGCAAGAAAGATAAAGAATCGTGTATACTGTTGCTCTTGCTGACCCAAGATCCAAGACCAAGTACGGTACTGTACTGTACCGTTTCTATGTACTTTTCTGGTACTTTTCTGTGCTAGGGGCTATGTGGGGAAGTGCAGCTGATCGAGAACGTGGGTATCGCGTCTCTGATGACCACTCGGGGTGTTTTCTTTTTTGGTTGGGTGGTCAGATGTCCTTGAGTCTAATTTTTACCGAGTTGAAAGCTGTGGCAGTCGAACGGTTGGTTTGTGACGCCTGATAGCGGGAAGGGAGATGAATTCCAACCCTCTTCCGTTTTATCGCTTGAATACGGATGAGATGAGATGGTATGACTGATACTGTTTGACTCAACAAGAAAAGCAAGCTGATTCCTTGACACTCTTAAACTGACCTGACTGTATTTTGATGATATTATCACATGAATATGGGATATGCTGTGCTAATCAACATTAAGCGGTCGCTTGGTCGTTCGTTCATCCTCTCGTCTCTTCCTCGCTTCTCTCTTTCACCCCCTCCCTCCCCCCCCCTTCCGTCTTCCCCCCTATGATTTCCGCAGTCTCCTGCTTCCCCCCCCCCATCAGGTTACAGCCATGTGAGGGAATGGCGGGGAGTGGTTGGGGGGCAGAGGGGGTGGAAATGACGACGGGGACGACCCACGAGGGGGAGAATCCCTGATTCCCATTCAAATCGAACGACGATAGGTGGATACCCAGGAAACGATGAACAGCCCCCGGGCCGGGTGGAGGGACGCCCCGGGGGCCGAGGGGAAGATTTCCTACGATGACGTAATACAGTTAACCGGGAGTCGGGTGAGTGGGGGGTGCGTTGGGGGAGGGGGGGGGGGTTTGGTTTCAGTGCAGCTCTTTATGCTCAATCCTCCCAACCAAATTGAGACAATTCAACACCAAAGGCGGTTGGTGGGTGGGGTTGGGTTGGGATTATGAGTCATTTATGGAATGTCTATACATGAATGATGATGAGGAGGGAAAGGAGGAGGAGCTGGAGAGTATACGTAGATTAAAGCAAATATCATGTTGTCGGGAGTCGACAACTATGCGTGACTGAAGGTGTGTTCAAGTGACTGGGTGATTGTTGTGGGTTAGTGGTGTTTTCGGTGGATGGTAATGGCGTAATACACTGAGAGGATTCAACCTCTCTCTCTCTCTCTCTCCTCCATCTATCAATCGTGCTTCTTCTTCTCCAACGCCAATTGCGCCGCCATCAATTCTCTAAACCTACTTCCCGGCTGTCTACTCAGATCCCTATACTTGCCTCTCTCCGTAATCCTTCCCGCTTCGAGCACGAGTAAATTCTCCGCTCTCGCGATAGTCGATAACCGATGGGCGATCAGTATGACCGTAATCTGCTGTTCATGGATAACAGCGTCTATCGCTGAATTAACAGCATGTTCAGATCCGGAATCGAGCGCAGAAGTCGCTTCGTCCAAAAGCAAGATTGATGGTTTCCTAACTAATGCACGAGCAATCGCGATTCTCTGCTTTTGACCTCCCGAGAGCGAAGCTTTCCCAATGTGAGTATCAAATTTCTGGGGTAACGACCAAATGAAATCACAGTTCGCCATCCTTGCTGCCTGTTCCACTTGTTCTCTCGTCGCGTCGGGCATGCCATACGCGATGTTGTCGTGAACGCTACCGGAGAATAACGTCGGGTCTTGAGAAACAACTCCGATTCGTGATCGCCAAGACTCGGGAGTGAAATCTCGGATATCTTCGCCGTCGAATGTAACAACACCTTCGTTAGGGTCGTAGAACCTGCAGAGAAGAGCTTGAATGGATGATTTCCCAGATCCAGAGGGACCGACAATCGCTACACTCGTACCAACAGGTATCTCGAGTGAAACATCATTCAACACTTCCACCTCTTTTCGACTAGGGTAAGTGAATGAGACATGTTCCAACCGGATAACCCCATTTCGATTCGGTTCGAGTGTTCGTCCAACTCCGAGTGGGATCGCAGACTTTCGATCGAGCAGTTCGAACACTCGAGATCCGGCACCGACACCTTTCATCAGGCCCGTCCAGAAACCGGTAAGACCAGATACAGAGCCTCCGACGTAGCCAGTGTAAATGAGAAGAGAAGTCAAGTCTCCGACGGTGATCTCAGCACGGGAAACAAGGTGGCCACCTGCGATTCGAGTAGGTGTGACGAGCATCAGTCAAACAAATAACCATGGTAAAGGCAGAGGAATGAAAACGGAACAGACAAAGACAAGGCAAGGAAAAAGGATAGGAAAGGATACTGCCACTCATTAAATTTAAAGATAGAAACACTTCAATCAAAACTCACCATATCCAAGCAAACAAAGCATTGTTAAATTCCCGGTCAAACCCGAACCACCATAAAACACTCCCGAAGCGATCGCCTCTTTCTTCGCCAACTGGAAAACGTCATCCACCTTCTTCTGGAACACCTTCCCTTCCAATGGCTGAGCGTTAAAGACCGTAACAGTCTTGAACGCGTTCAATTTCTCTTCGGCCGTCTTCGACATCTCACCCAATGCTTCTTGAGTTTGGTTGGATAGTTTTCGTAGGTAACGACCGTAGATGACAGCTCCGATCGAGACGGGCGGAACGACGGCGAGCATGACCATTGTTAATTTGAATGAAATGATCACCATTGCGGCAACACCGACAACACCGGAGATGATCGCTCTGAAGGGTAACAACACAAGGCGAGGTCAAGCCCCCAAGCATAAGTACGAGTATAATCAAATGGCGAGACATATTCGAACTTGGAAAGCGAAAACGACGAAAAGAAAAACTCACCTCAAACCATCACTCAAGTTACTCGTCACGCTATCTCCAACGATTCCCGTATCTATTCCCAATCTACTAACGATATCACCTGCACCTTTGTCCGCGAACTCGGGTTCCTGACTGAGTGTAGACAAATACGCCTGATTCCTTACTCGTGCAATGATTCGTTGACCTGAAAGACGCATGAGGATAGCTCGACCAGCATTGGCCGCGGCGCCGATACAGAATGTTGTGGCGAGAAGGGTGGCTGCCACTGGAAAGGAGAGACCGAAGAACGTGTCCTGATGATGGGATTGGTAGCGAGGAGTCCCAGACGAGACAAACGATAGGTAAGCATACACATTCAAGCAACAACAAGAGGGGGAGCAAGAACAAAATTGGGGCGAGAACTCACCGTCGCACTCGTCGAAAAGAAATCGATCAACTTCCCGATCGTCAACGGCACCAACATCGAAACACTACTCGAAACGAATAGTAACCCAATCGCAAGGCTCAACTGTTTCTTCTCGGGCTTTGCCAATTCCATCAATTTGGCCACGCTGCTCCCGCTTTGACCTTGTTCTTGACCTTGGACATTGGTCGTCGTTTCCCCATCACGGTTTGCAGGTGGAAAGAGGCGATTGAGAAGGGAAACGGTAGTTGATGTGGAGGTAGGAGAAGACGCAGACGGCGCAGGTGAAGATGAAGTGGTAGGTTCGGTTGACGATGATTCATTTTTGGCTTCTCGTCTATCAGAAACCAGGTCGTCGCGTAATTCTTCAGTTGTTTCAGGTGTTTGCGTTGACTTCGACCGTCGATCCTGCGAAATCTCTGGCGATTTTTCAGAGATCGCTGACCGTATTGCTGATGAAGACGATGTCTGTTGATTGCGCAAGAGGGGAATAGTAGAAAACGAACGACTGTTGGTTGAGTTTGAATTTCGTATTATGAATGCTGTCGGAAGTTTAACGGCGACCGAATAAGAGGTTGGTATTCTACAAAAGCCTGCGGTTGCGATTGCAGTTGCAGAGTTGTTGGTAGATTTGTAATTACCTGTGATTCTTGTCAGTGCGCTAGAAGACGATACCGAGGATTTCCCGTTGACATCTCTGTGAGGTACTGAACCGGAAATCGATCGAACATTTATCCGCAATGCGCCTGAACGAGATGCAACCCTGGAGCTCTCGCCCAAACTCCGGGAGAACATCGGACGACCGAGCATACTGGGAGATAGACTTAGATGTCGGGCCGGTAAAGAAATCGCGTCGATCGCGAAGAAGTATGCTTCAGAGAAAGGCGATGGAGATGGGATAAAATCGAGGCTTCGGCTGTGGTTATTGAAAATTCGGCGAAGCAAACAGCAAGAAAGAGAGAAAAAGGGTGAAGAAAAAGGTCCTACGCCGACGTTGGGCGCGTCATACGTCGATTGTTCCCACGTTCGATGCAGGCGAGTTGATACGAAGAGCTGTTCTTGAAGAACCCGTTTGAGACCTGTTGGTGATTGTGATGAAACTGTTTGGAAGGATTGATAATCGGATCTCAAAATGGGGTCCTATCAGGGGAACAACATCAACGGAATCTGATATTCGGGACTTTGACTCAACCTTTTTACAATCAAGATCCATCGATCGGGCCGTTCATCCTTCGTAGCATTTCCCCCCCCCCACCCCTTCGCCTACTTTTGGGCTTCCTTGGCCGAACCACCCCCGTCACCTCACTTCCGATTAACTTAAATGACACGTCATTGTGGTTTAAACACATATCCTTCCCGTCGTTATCCCCTCCCTCCACTCCCCCCCCCCCCCCCCCCTTCGGCCAAACCCCCTCTCCGTGGCCGGAACGTGACCCAAAAAAACCCCCCCCCCCACCCCACCCCCCCGAGAGCTT
>JANGFI010001678.1:0-23838 GCA_025758705.1 Goffeauzyma gilvescens
ACCTGAACCTGAACCTGAACCTGAGTCGGGGGAAGCCATGGGGGGAAGGGGGATGATTCATGAAGAATAAGAGAATGAATGGGTGAGGACCATCCTGTCAGTCGTCACTCTTTCCTAATAGTCCCATACATAACAACGACTGATTCCCGATTCAGTCCTTATCACTAGATCATCTGCCTGATCTCTCTCAATAGACAGAGGGCACAGAAGACTGTACTTCGATCGTGTCTTCCCTCTTTCCGCTTTCCTGGGTTAACATCAATCTCATCGGGCTTTCAACTTCAGGTGTGTACGTGTCGCGTCGTGTTTGTTTGCCCCCTCCACCCACTCTTTGTCACGACGAAGAACGAGGACGAGTGTTCCGGTTCGCAACAACCACACAAAGTGGCACCCGGGGAAGTGTTGGGAATACGAGAGGAGCCATCGACCTTTGATCCTCTCTGTCCGTCATCGGATCACGTCTCATCGACTGTCACCCATACATACCTCGTATACCATTTCCACTCGATTCCGATTCACCGATTCATAGACCTCAAATGAAAACTGACTAGAAAGACATATTCGCACGGTCATAGATAGTACCTGAAAGAGCAACATAGAAATACGGACAACCACACAGAACAACACAATACAAGGGAGTCGCCCAGTTTTCGATAGGTTTATAGTACGGAAAGGAATACCAAGAGTTTATTGCTCGACGAACGAAGAGCCATTTCCGAAGGAGATCTCGCTGAGAGTAAATCTCGTGTACGGCGTCAATATATCGATAGAGCGTTCGGAGGTATCGATTACCAGGAATACGAGCAAGACCTGCGAATCCATTCGAATCGTTGTGACGACGAGGTTTCCTTTCTTGCTTCGTTCTTCCTTTGAAAAACATTTCGTATCCCTGGATCATCGAAATAATCACTCCTCACACAGTCACCGTTTACCATGCCTTACCGATACACTCCATCTGCACCTCGTCATTCCAATCCACCGAATACAAATGGGAACGGACATGGACACGGCCATGGTAGCTCATCCGGCAGAAACCACGCAGACGACTACAACGATTATGACCACGCCTACGACAACGACTACGACTACGACGATTATTCTCCCCACGCCGCACATACCATGTCTTCCTCCCCACCAATCTCCACCTCCAACTCAATGTCACATGCTCGTCCCTCTGGCGGCCGCAAGTCCAGCGAGGCGGTGAATCTGAACCACTTGCTCAACTTCAGCTTACCGCCTCGTCAACCGAAGAACGATCGACCTCTTCCGCGGCGTAGTCGGGGGAATCGAAACAATGCGTTCCATAAAGAAAAGTATGTGAATGCGCAATTTCGGTTCGTTATGAAGCCTGCTGCTTCCGCTTCGACGACATCATCTGCCAGCCACTCATCCTCGGTGTCGGCGGGAAACAGCTACGCCGCACACTTGGCAGATCCAGACGTTTTCTTTCATTGGCCTAACATCTTGCAAGTTATCGTCCCGACCGTGTCTGCTCTGACTCTCGCACAAGGTGACGATCTACCCTCGGTAACAGATGACGGCGGTCTCCATGCTAGAAGCGGTAGTGGCCGGATCGGCGACAGTGGTCTCACCGCCGGTGATCTCCTGCGAGCACGCCGAGAGCGAGAACGAGAAGGAATGTCCTGCCCAATCTGTTTAGGCCACCCGGTCGCTGGAAGAATAACGAAATGTGGACATATTTTCTGCTTCCCTTGTATTTTGCACTACTTTCAGTTATCGGATATACCACGGACGGCGAAGTGTCCGATTTGTGGGGATACGATTCAGGATAGGTTGTTGAAGGCAGTCAAATGGTGGGATCCTCAGTCTCAGATCACTTGGACGGGGAAGGGCGGTGAGGAGCATGGTCATGAACACAGGGATGGCGGTATTGATGGAGGCAGGAATAGCGAAAGCCCGGCAGTCTCCTCGACACCAGTGACCTCTCACAACGACAACGACTCGGGCCACGACCGGACCATCGCCGGTGCCGGCGATCGCGCTCTCGATCCATCCGAATCAGCCTCCCAAAGCTCACCTCACACTCTCACCATGCGACTCATGCAACGTCCTCACATCTCCACGCTTGCTCTCCCTCGCTCATCCACCTGGCTATCTGACGCCGTGCCGTCCACCACTGCACCCTGGCATTTCGCGCCCGACGTTCTTGCATTCTCCAAGGTCATGCTCGCTTCCTCGGAGTACATGGTCTCGGAGCTCAATAGCAATATCTCGGAATTGGAGCATGAGAAGATCGTGTTGAGAGGCGATGAACTCGGGATCAGCTTCGTCGACGCGGCTATTCGGTCTTGTCGTGATCAGATCGAAAAGGCCAAGATTGAACTCGATACACCGTTGTTGAGGAAGGCAGAGAAAGAGGCAAGAGAGGCGATTGAAGAGATTCAGAACAAAGATCAGTCATTGCAGAAGAGTCAACGGCTGGTAGATCTCGATAAACCACCCGTCGGCCAATTGGCAGAAGACGCACCTCTCGCTTTCTCGTCTGGTCCCACTTTACCTCTACCGCCGCCGCTGCCTACAGCTGCTTCGTCGAATGCCACCATTGGGCAACCGAAACCTAAATCAAAGAATCGTAGAGGAGCCAATTCGGGGACGACGACCGCGACCGCATCAGCCTCTGAGCCACCTTGCTACTATTACTACCAATCCGCTACTGGCGCCAACATCTACCTCCATCCTCTTGACATCAAGATTTTACTCGCCCATTTCAAGACTTATACCGCTTTCCCCAACACCATCACCGTCCGTCCCGAGGGTGCAGATGAAGGCACCATCAATGAGGAATTACGAAGACGGTGCAAATACCTCGCTCACTTGCAACTTGGCACCGAGGTCGTTTTCGTCGAAGCTGATTTGGAGGAAACGATTGGAACTGAAGCTGTTGGTCATTTCGAGCAGGCTCTGAAACAACGAAGGAATCGGAGGAGGGATAAAGTGAAGAAGGAGGATCGAGCAAAATCGAAATGGGAAGCCAAAGAGAGAGAGAAGATGCCTTTTACGGCGAAACCAACAATTGAAGAGGCAGAAGGAGACCACGATTTCTTATTGGCATTGGAGAGATCGACATTTGAGACAGGACGACCAGGAAACCATTTTGGATCCGATTTCTTGCCGAGCTCGAGCTCACCACCAGACTCACAACTTTCTGGCCGGTCTCTTCCTATTCATTCCTCTGGTTCTCGACCATCTTCGAACAATATCGACAGCAACTCAGGTTGGGGAGCCAAGCCATCTTTCGCATCCGCGCTTCATCTTCCCCATGACCCCAATCGACCGATGGCGCCTCGTCGCAAGGAAGAGGTCGATGCGGATACTGAGCAAGCGTGGAATTCATTCATGGCTTCGGCCGCCAGTGAAACTGTCTCCGAGCCAGGTGTCGGGACAGCAGCAGCAGAAGGAGCAGGAGCAACAGCATCGTCCGGCGCAGGAGGCAAGAAGAAGAAGGCGAAGAAAGTGGTTCTGAGCATGAGTAGCGGTGGAAGGCGTGGATGAGAAGTTGAGAGGTTGGGCACATGACAATGACATGGGAGAGTTTACAATGTAGCGACAACGCACGCACGGAACAAAGCAGACAAGACAAAGACGAATATGTTGTAGATTAGGACCATATATTCAATCCGTATTGCATGGGCGTTCTTGTCCCCTATTCAACGTTCAGCCAGGATCGACATTCGATGCCACCGTTGTTGCCAATGAAGACGGTGACAGGGTGGGAATGTGAGGAAGCCCTCCACTCCTCGTATAAAACTATGAAATGATGGTTTTGCCGCTGTAATCCCAAGATTGCATCAGTGCCACCTATTCAAGCAGTTTCTCGCAGGTCGTCGATGACCAGAAGCAAGGGTATGAAACGATGGCCACAGTCATTGTCAATTTTCATTCTGGACTTTGGTAATTACGGTTTATGGGTTGGGGATAGGAGATCCGTGCAATTCCTACAAGATATGATTCGATGCACGATTAGAAGTTGTACTTCTTGAGGAAAGCGACCGCCTGCTTGAAATGGTCCTCCTTGCCCGCCTTGACCTTGGGATCGTTCTTATCACCTCTGACAGCGAAGCCATGGGTACAACCTGGGTAGTAAGTCCTCTTATAGGCCGGACCTTCCATCGTTCCATTGCCAAGAACTTCGTCACCGATCTTCTGGCTCTCGATCGGGTACTGAGGGTCCGTCTCACAGGTCGCCCAGTAAGTCGGCGTTCCTGACGCCTTGATGTCCTCCAGATCTTTAGGTACTTGCAAAAGCGAAGGGTGTGCGAGAATTCCCACTTCAATCTGTTTTCGCACAGCGTAGTTCGTAACATATCGAGCACCGAAACAGTACCCGACGGCTGCGAAGTGGGTCACACCTTGAGCTCGAAGGGCCTCGATCACAGGGTTGATCTGAGCTTCGGTCCTCTCTTTGCCGTGACGACCGATGTAGGCTCCGAGATCGAAGTCCTTTCGACCAAAATCGGCATCGCTGATAGAATCACCGGCCAAGATGTCGGGGGCATAGACGTGGTAGCCAGCTCGAGCGAAGTCGTCGGCGAGAAGCTGTCGAGCGAAGACAAAGGAAGAGCCGAGACAACGTCAAGGAAGTTCGTCCGCACCTTCTCACCTCTCGTGACGCGGAGAATCTAGCGAACCAGCAGCACTCACCTTGTTGTTAACCAAGTTCAGGCCAAAGACATCGCACAAGTACAGCAAAGCCTTGGTCTTGTCGCCTGATCCTTGAGGAGGACTCGAAACGTAGGTGTCGATTCCTCCGATTTTTTGGATCTGTTGCGAACCCAAGAATGACGATCAGTGGATGAACGATCATTTTGTCTTGGCTGTGATTCTGGTTTATTTAACTCACCTCGCCGACGGGAGTGCCTTCCCAGGTTGTTCCTTCGATGCAGTGCTCACAGAGAGACATGATGTATGGACGGTTTTGATGTTCTGAAAGAGGGTTCGTGTGAGTTTGATGCAGCAGCGAGGTCGCAGGATGCGGATGCGGACGCGGAAGGTGGATGATTGTAGATAGAACGTTTTATATATAACAATAATCTCTCCACGAGTTGTTGCCAGCCAGTACCTAAACCATCCCTTCCCCATTCGCTTCGATGGCCGATGGAACCAAGCAGCATGTGTTTGTCACCCTGTGACAAAGGCTGTCCAACTCCACTTTGGCCAATGACGACGCAACGGGGAAAAACCGGCAAGAATTGGTTAGTCATCCGGCTTTCGGCTTTCACCGACAGCCCTCCACATTAACCGATCGAACGGCACAGGTGTTTTCTCGATTTAGATCAAATGTCGGCTTGAATAACTTCGAAGAAATAAGCTCATGCTTGTTGGATGCGTGTTCAGCCTCCAGCTCCGGCTTGTTTGGTTACGTTGATGATACTCTTCTTGGACATCCTCAACATCTTCCTCGTACTTGCCTCCACCATCACTTTCCTGTTCATCGGTGATCAAATCAGGATCACAAAGCTTCTTTCTGTGCGGGGTGCGGCCGGAAATACAAGCCCTGTTGGCGTGGAGTGCATGACGTAGACTAATATACCGAAGTAACATCCAGAATTCTACCTATTGCAATCTATATACCAAACGCCATGTAATAAAACAGTTCCCCCCGCTGATAATCACGCCTCCTCACGCACCATATTAGCATCCTGTCGTGTATTACACTCATCCGCTATTGTCTTGGCAGCCTCGTAGGCACGATCGACGGAGATGAGGCTTGACGAGGAGAATGGCACGCTGGAACGGGAGGTTTCTTGCGAGAGAGTGCGTCGAAGATCTGGAATCAGCCACAACATGAGGGAGTAAGAGGGTGGTTATACACGTGAGCTTGGATTCTCAGATCGAGGACCCTGATGATACAGCGGACGAGGATCGTGAGCCAAAGCAGCTCGTCACTTACCTCGGAACATGAATACATAGCGCCCTGCGCGTTGGGTCGGCATGATCATCTGATGGTGGTGCGTGGAATGAGATGGGATGGCGGGTTAGCATCGGATGTCTGTTGTCAATTACAAATGATGCGGATTACGATCCTAATGCTCACGATATCCGAAAGCGACAGCCTGCTCCCACTTCCCGTCCTCGTGTTTGTACAACTCCTACTGCTATTCGATAAGGTCCTATTTGGCGTCTTGCTACCCTCTATCATGCTGTTTCGTCTCTTCGATTCCTCTCCACGCTCACTAATGTCTTTCTGCGACAAAATACCCATGACATCCCTCTCCGTATCGACCTGTTCGATGGCGATGGATGACCACATAGAGTTCCCATTCTCATTTTGGATTGACATTGCGTCACCGGTACTCGAAGCCCGCTGACGACGCATCTGCAAGTTTCTTGCTCCTGCTAACTGTCGACCTGAGCTCGAGCTCGGATTCCTTTCCAATCCGGCCATGATTATGCTTCCTATCACTTGAGACCATGCTCCCAAGACGTTTCTCAAGGTTTCTTCGATCTCTATGAATCCACAAGCGATGTTGACGATCGTTGGGTTCGTGTTCATCTTGAGCAGGAGTTGGTCGGAGAGTGAGATCAGTTTCGGGAGTTGGGTCCAAAGGATGTTGAGACCTTCGAGTTGGGTAGGTGAGATATTGGAAGGTGTCGCTGTAGATGCAGATTGACGGCCGCTCATGTAGTAAGAGAAGGCGCTAGCTCTCGATCCAGCCCGAGTGATCGATGTCGACTCGAAGTAATGACTTTCCACAACGTCTGGGTTACGTTGAAACAATGATGATCTCCTTATTTCATAACGTCGAGGCGAGGAAGAAGGATTTTCAGTAATCGGGATGAAATTGTGTTGCATGCTCGTCGGTGCTGTGCCGATCTGAGTAGCCAAGGGGAAAGAACCGGGAATAGATGGATCTTGTTTTTTTCTCGTAATTCGGCATCGGAGTCGAACACTTCCAGATCGCGAACGTTGAAGGAAACTGCGGTCGGAGGTCGATGTCATCGAGGAGGCATCGTGCGTTTCCGCTTTGAGATCAGTCGTCGGTGTTGAAATGTGGATAGTTGCAGGTCTTTCACCAGCTGTCGAAGAAATTAAACCGTCGAGCGATTTAAGCAATGTCTCCACAGTCTAAGGGGACCGAGCAAAATGAAGAATATCATCGATCAGCACTTGCCCATCCTACGTGTCGACCCCACCCAAAATCTCACCTTCAAGCCATTTCTCAAATGCTTGTTGTAACTTCTCTCTGTCTGAATGATCTGTCGAGTCGCACAGAGCGTCCGTAAAGCGCTCTCCTGGCCGCTTTCCCTCTCGGTTCCCGTCAACCCGTTCGTCAACTTCGAGTCGTTGCACTCCAACTCAGCCAGCTCGATCGCCATCGCAGCGAATATGCTTTCGTCTTCGACTTCGAACAACATCATACGGCATTTTTGTACTCGACGTTCGTACTCGAAAGATGGAAAACTCTGTATGAAGAGTCCTGGAGTCCTGGTAAACGTGGTGCTGGATGACCCAGGGCTAGACTTTGTGCGTGGCAATCCAGGGTTTCGTCTGATATGGAGTCGGGGATGGAAATCATCCTCAGATACTGACTCCGATTTAAATGGACCAGTCACGATCTCGACCTCGCAGACTTCACGGTGATCATCTTCACTGGTGGGTGGAGTGAGCAAAGTTTGACAAGCATCTGCATCGGGCGAGAATGTGGGCGTACTTCGCTCATGAGGACCGGTGGTGTGTTCGAGTTCAGAACATGGAGAAACGGGTGATTTGAGCTCCTGATGGTCAGAGAAAGGAGAAAAGACGAGTTCGGGGACGTCCGTGAGCGAAGGGTCGATAAAATCGTAGGTCAAGTGGAGATCTTGTTCGGGTTCTTGTATGTCCACAACGATTCGAGGAGGCGATGCAGAAGAGTCACAAATCCCATCGGATGAGCTTGTCGGCTGATTGGCGGGGGTGGAGCGGCGTCGGAAGATGTCCATAACGGATCGTGTACTGGAGCTGCGGGGGTGGGTAGGGTCAGGAAGTCGTGGGTTGGTGGTTGTGGAGGTGGCGGATGGCAGGCTGTATCGGCGAGCCAGTGCGATGTTTTCAGGTGAGTTTTTGCTAGCGTTTGGTTCTCTACTTGCTTTTGCGTCGGTGTCCATTCTTGTTTCTGTGGTCACTACGTGATGACCGACACCATCTGCTCTTAGTCTTCTCACTTCATTATCTTGTTCACCCGTTACCAAGAATCCCGTTTTCAATACTTTCAATTCTGTATCTGGCCCTACACCCGATGTTGACACCTGCTGCGGCTTCGGCTGTGGATTTTTCTTCTGGAGTTTCCTCGGACAATACTGGGTCGTCGCGACCTGTGATATGCTGGTGATCAGGTCGTCAGCGTCATCTTCTCTGCCTCCATCCTCACCGATATTTGACAGAGTATAATCGATGAGGGCGGCTTGTGAGTCAAATGCGGAAGAAAGAATGGGAGATTGCATTGCGGTTGTAGAGCCATGGGCGGAGGCGGGTGAGAAGAAGGCGACGGGGAACGAGGTGGAAGAAGGTCGACTGGAGGTGGTGAAGACTGTGCACTCCACGAGCATCCTGCAGTAATCTTAACCAGCTCCTTTGGTTTGCTTTTAGATTCCTATGCTTGGCTTCTCTCGCTTAGTTTTCGGTATAAATCCCGATCGTAAAAGAGGGTCGTTCAGGATCGAGAAAGAGTGGAAATACCGTCTTGTCGGACGATTATACCACGCGAAGCATTCAGACGATGGTGACTAGAATCTCAACGCTGAGGACAGTGTACTGCCTCGATCGGAGTGAATTGGGTGAGTCTAAGTTATAGGGATGATCACCGACCGATCCGCTCTGTATGAACTTACACTCGCCCTAGAGCTTATTCCCCTGAGAGAACCCGCCAAAGGACAAGGTAAAGTCAGCTGATATTAATGGGCGGGGTGGTACAAGCAAGATGGAGATGTATATATTGTATGTGTATCTGGTCAGCATTAGTCCTCGATCGACTCTGCCCCCCCCCCTCTCAAACGCTGAGAACAGACATGTTGTTTACACCCACCGATTGTTTCTTGAGCTTCCTGTCCTTCACTTTCCTTCGATTCACCTTTAGCCCAGGACTACCAGGTGATTTGGGTCTCGTGTGTGTTTTGACCCTGTGCTTTTTTGTCTATTTCGCTCGTGTCGTACTCCTGGTCTTTCGTTATTGGTGCTCTTGCGCGAGGATCTGAGAGAAAGGAAAGGAGATACAAGGACATGGGTATTATCGGATCGCATGACCCGACCTTGAATGGCGGTGAATGAAGGGTATAGAGCAGCTGATATATATGATTGATGTACTCCCAGTGTGCTTCTCGAGTCTCCCGATTTGGAGATAAAGGCGCTAGGCCCTTTGATCAAACAAAAGGGGAAAGGTGTAGACGGGATGAAGCACCCGACTGATCGAAAGTCGGGAGGCATAGCAAAGGAGTACGCACGATCAAGCATATAATTCTTGTTCTATCCCTTTCTTCTTTACTCTCTGCCTGCCTCTGGTAGGTGTGCCCCTGTCGCCTTCTTTACCCTCTATGTTTCTTCCCGTGTTTGCGGGTTTTATGCAAAGTGCGCAGCCAGATCAAAGGGAAGGGGAAAGGAGAGGTGGGTGGGGTGGTCTGGAGGTGAAGGTGGCAGAGTGTCAAGGATTGACAGAAATCGGATCGACAACGTCGTTGGCGTCATGCCGGAAATGAATAGGAGGAAGTGATACCATAGGTGATAGGAGCGAATCCAATAAGTCAAACACTGCCCGAACTGAGACACCCGAGCATGAGAGTGTGAATGATGCCCCAGCCAAAACAGCAATATACAGTGATTCCAGAAGATCATCCATGTGTTATCGCTGGTCTCATGTATTTCAGGTCTTCACAAAAGAGTTGACATCGGTGCCACAAGAGGTACAGAACGGCTGCACAAGCCACCGAGCCTCCAATCAGCCAAAGTTTTTCTTCCCTTAGTCAACGGCTCGTACACCCTTGTCTCTCGGTTCAATATATTCCCTTATCCGTCAATGCATCGAAAGGGGGGTCAGACGATCAGAGGAGCTTTCTAATCCTCGTAAAAGACTCAAACATTGTCACTTTCACTTTCTTGAATTTGATCAGCGGTG
Organism: Goffeauzyma gilvescens; assembly: GCA_025758705.1. Taxonomy (NCBI): domain Eukaryota; kingdom Fungi; phylum Basidiomycota; class Tremellomycetes; order Filobasidiales; family Filobasidiaceae; genus Goffeauzyma; species Goffeauzyma gilvescens. Next base: position 10,107 of record JANGFI010001678.1, read on the forward strand.
CTTTCGCCGATAAGTTCCCCTCGAATCCCCGAGATAGCCGCTCCATTTGGGGGTGGGGGGGGGGGGAGGGGGGATGGGGATGAGGATGTGGATGAAACAGGAAAAGCATCACGGGTAGCAGGGGAAAGGGAGACGGCGGGTCATAGCTGGGAAAAAGTGCACCTTCGCTGGCTTCAAAGAAGGGGGATGCAGAATATCACGTTGCTATTTAGAGGATACTTCGTGGTCCGAGACAAAAATCTCTGATACGCAAGAGGAGAACACACGCAATCGGTTTATCTCTCAACTTGACGGCTATTGTCCCGCGCAATCGACCCGCAGTGGCGAGGGGAGGACAGGGCGCTGCACATACACTTGAACATACAGTCAGACCCACCGCCATTGAGATGCTTTTTTCTTCTCATGTACGCATGCTTAAGGGGGGGGGGGGACACAAAGGGCAAGTATGATTAGATACAACTGTGTTGCACAGCAGAGCGAAAGACGGGGCATACAATGGGAGAGAAAGATACCGAGTCGGTCGCAAATTTGAAAAGGACGTTAATGCATCGAGAACACTGTGATCATTTTGTAAGTTCATTATAGGTTGTCGGCATAGGAGTCTCCAGGTCTGGATGGTGCTCAACAACAAGTGAGAGACGTGTCAAGTAACGCATGTGGAACCTTTAATACTGAGTACGTCGATGCTCCCGGACGATCGGAGGATACATGAGTGTACACCTTTTCCGGAATAGCAAGTGAGGGGATGGATGGTGCACGTAGACAATCTGTGATCTTGTGTATCAGACTCTGCGCATGTTTCTATTCTTGTGCCATCGATCGGCTTATAAACGTAGTCGATTGTCAACAGCACTTTGCTGCTGACGGTCCCACCGATGTATCGAGCGGGTAACTCTTTACAACACAGTCGACATGGCCGCGACATTTAACCGCGGCGGGTCTCGCTCTGGTGGTAGATCTCTTTTCGTATTTCGCTTCTTCGAAATCCTTCCGATGTATCCCCATTGTTTCAGCATCATGTGTACAAGCTTTTTTTTGACGTTTTCAATCTCTTTCGTTCTTTGCCTCGGATTTATCCTCGATTGACACTTTAGAGAAGTCTTCTGGTTTGACAAAAAAGGTGACGCAGTACAACAGACCCAAGAAGGCAAATTGATCGAAGGTAGAAATCGAAAGCGGACAGATGAGGTACAAAGCTGGCAATTTATCATACTATATCATGTTATGATCCCGATGTCCACGATTGTCCCGCCATTACCATCCCATCCTCGGTCGCCTAGCCATCATGTGGCACGTCCCAGGGGAAGGAACAGTCACGTGTGTCGCGCTCCGTTGTATGGTTGACGGTTTGCATGTGCGGTCTCCTATTCGGCCAGCTCTACAATGCCACAGATATGTAAGTAAGACATTCCTGCATGAATTATGCCTAGTTATTTCCACTTTGTCAAGGATTGATTGCCACCCTCCCTGTCTCGGTTCATGCTCCTCGTGCATTCTGTCTCCCAAGGCTCCTTTGGTCCCACTGGTTAGATTGATCGATTCAGATCAAGCAATAGAGTGCGCCAAAGCACGGACGAGTTAGGTGGACGACAGGTCTCAAAACTGATTAAACAGGAAACAAACTGGGGGAACGAAATCGAAATGAAGGCCACCGGGCGCCGTGAGCATCGGAATCCGCTCTCGGGCGGAGCGGACAGTACGCGGAAGTGAATACGTCTCGCCCTTTGAGTGATGTCCGATTCCAATGGGAGAGTGGAACCAAAGTGACCCACGATTTTAAACGAGGGACAAAATGAAAAGGTCCGACGCTCGTCTCGAGAACCTCACTTTGATTGATCGGGGCTGGTATCGCCCCTGTTTTCGCGCGATCCCCGACGTCATGACCAGCGAAGCGAAGTGAGCGTCGCCGACCGATTCTCGCTACGCTTGGAAGTCATCACACGAAAGACAGATAGATTTGACCACTTCGCGACCGAGGCATGGATGATTCTCACACCTCCTCGTTCAGATTTTGCGCTATCTATCCGTGCCTTGATTTGAATATGAGCCAAGACGACGCTGACAGCCAAGATCAGACCCACGATCGCCTATGTCAAGGGTTTGCTCAATGTCTCGGGTACCCGATTAACGCGTCTTTTTCCCTAGACCTAGAAGTCATGATCGGCTCCTTCCCCTGTCCTTGGCATTGGTATCTTTTTCCTCTCTTCCAGTTAATTGTTCTTTGGTCAGATGCTTGAACTTGATTTATTGCAGTTTCTTGCCTGTCTCCCCTTCGTACTTCGAGGTTGTCACCCGTCGGTCGAAATCTTTCTCATTCCTCACTGTCCCTCTCCTACCTCCTTCCGCCTCCCTCCTCCCTCTCTCCCCTTCAGCCTCCTCTTCCCCGCAACGCCACGCCCACTTGCCGTCTCCTCTCTCACTTAAAGCACTTCTAGCAATGGTTTTTTTTTTCATTGCATAAAGCGGTAAACGGGTGGTGGGAGGGGAGCGAGGGATGGGATGGGATGGGATGGGAAGGGAAGGGATGGGATGGGGTTCATTGAGAGAGAGGCAATATCTGAACCATCCCGCTCGGTCCCGGCCCGCCCGCTTCAGCCCATTCTAAGTATGAGGCACGCGGATGTCTCGTCCACCTGAAACCTCCCCTCCCTCCCTCCCTCCCCCCCGCCTCTTATCTGCCGTCAGCTTGAACAGCGGGGGCTTTTGCTGGTTTCCTTTTCTCTTTAATTTCCTCGTTCTTTTCGTCTCCTCTTCTCTCTTCCTCTTCCATTTGGTCCGAGAGGTCGGTGTCGGGGGGGAGGGGCCTTGCTCGTTTGCATCCTTCGTGTTGCCGTCACTGTAGTGCGCTGAGACGCAGCAATTTAGGGAAAAGTGTGGGGCAACCCACGCTTCCAAAAGGCCAAGGGCCCCCGTCGACTAGAGCTGGCCGGGGGAACGAACGCGCCTGCGAAACGAAAGGATTGAGGAAAACGAAGTGGGAAGGAAGACCGGGAAGTGAGAGCCAGCCCTATTGAAACGTATTGTCAATCCCTCCGCATCCGAGCCACAATCTGACAAGTCGCATGAAGTGGTGTGCCTCATGCTAGTCGCCCCAAAGTGAGAAACAAGTCGGGTTTGGCTTTGCCATAAGGTTACGGCAACCTCGCAATACGATTGTGCTGGGTAAGGCTGTACAACAACGAAGGAGTAACGCAACGCCATCTCGAGCGCTGGGCGTGAGAGCGAGCTGCGAGCGCACGAATCCCCCCCAAACGTTGCCCGGTATCTCCGGCGTTCGGTCTTGGCCTTTGTAGTCAGGAGTGTAAGTCTGACCAGCGATCATTACGAAGTATCATCTCGATCACACGGCCCTTCGAACATCAAAGGGTGTTCAGTGATATCACGCTGAACCACCGCGTCGGCCCAGTCACAATTTCTTCGGTACCAAAGCTCTTTTTAAGCCATCATCACGGTCTCTCTCAAGCCACATCGACCGACGCCACGGCTCGTAGTCAGTGGGCTGGTCAATCAGACAGACTTCCTATTGCGATTAATACGCACACCTCGACACTACCCCCGGGAGGCACATTCCTATCTCACGCCATCTCTTCAGTCATGCACTCTCTTCGACGCTTTTGCCATCCTCATCATCTTCCTCTCTGACCTTCTTTTTCGGGATAGTAGAGCTGGTCACCTCACGATAATCGCCTCCTCTTTTCTCTCACTTACTCTCTATCTCTCGAGGACTTCCTCTTTGACTTGCACATACTGCGCGCAGTAATACCCAACGAGCCTAGTGTAGGGTCAATCCTAACTGCTCCACACGCACACAATTCCGGAACATTATCACAATCACCATCCCACCGCCGACGGCAAAGGAGATAAGAGAAGGAGGGGCATCCAAAAACGTGCGGAGTAGATCTGGTCTGCACTGGACTCTGCACGCTGGTTAATCGTTGGTCGTACGGGTCATTCGTCTAGGTGAGTCATTTCATTATCATCCTGTTTCCTTCGTCTGTCTTCGTTTTTTTCTTTCCTTTCTTGTCTTCTTGGTCCTTCCTCTTCTTTTTCCCCTGTCTCTGTTTTGGTCTCCATTCGTTCTTTCGCACCCCCCCCCCCCTTCCCTCCAACCACCAACACCGGCAACCGACGCGAAGTACTAGGTCTCAAGTCAAACGCACCGATCTGCAGATATAGCCAGAATGCATCGCCAGGATCGCCCAATATCAGAACGATCGGCGAGCTTTAATCAGCCAACGGCCCAATATCCCATAATACCCCTCTCCGCCCATTCCAACCCAACTAGTCATACCAAACACCCAAGCAACGCAACCAACCAAGAAATCAAGGCCGAGGCCGAATGAGCCCGAGCGTTGTGTGTGGAACGTGGGGATAATGAACGCAAAAGAGACAGAGGTAGGTGGATGGATCTATCGCAAAGAAACCGGACATAGATATGACACGACTCCACAAACCCCACCTATCTCGACGCACGCTCGACTCAGAGATAACGCGAAAGAAACGCGGGAGAGGGGCAGATGGGGAGGGAATGACGCCAGCCTGTCTCGAGCGGGGCAAACTGAGCAGGATGGGCGGATCAGGAAATACATTTTGAAACTTTTCGCAAGGATCAAAGAGGACAATCAGGGACGGGGCTAGGAAGTGAGATAACGACATAAGATGACTCGGCGATTCACAGGTACATCACACTGTACTTACACCAAGCATTCGACCGAGGGTCGCCCTCTCTACAGCTACAACCGCCGCCTGCACCCACGAATCAAGATCATCGTTACCAAAACCAGAACCGGAGGAGGACAGGTGAGACAGATAGAGAGAGTAGCCTGTCTCGAGAGCCAACTTCATCGTTTCGGAGTTGCGGTGGGATAAGCGACAACACTCGTTGCCCCGAACGCAAAAAAAAGGACGAGCCGAGTGAGATTTTTGATCCGCATGTACCTGTGAAGCGTTCCTTCCCCACCTCGATGTCACCGCATCTCATCTCGATAAATTCACAACTAGGTGAATCTTTGTGGTGATGAGTGAAAAGACTCTGTGAAGAGAAAATTCGAACGAGCGCGAGCACGAGCAACCAAGAAACTCCCCTGGCAACAGATGCCGACTCGAACAAGAAATCAAGCGGTTCGCGAAAACCGGCGGAACCGAGCGACGGAGTGATTGACAGCAGTGGCGAGGCAATAACGGGACGACAGGTGGGAAGATGTTACCAGTGTACGAGACAGGAGAAAGACAAGCGATCACCTGATCAACTGATCAGAAGCCGAATCGTGATCTGATCTTTCCCGGTTGAGAAAAGAAAGGAGGACCGATACAGCATGCGGACGATTTAACCAACAGCAAAACGCGTGGTTTACTTAAGTTTACTTAAAGGAGGAAGGCGCGTAGGAAGGCAAAGACAAGGAAGGAAAAATCAAACGAAAGGATGCGCATCTCCAAAGGAAGTCTTAAAACGACAACAAGTCCAACAGAGACACAAGACGTCCTGGCCGTGTTACACGAGGCTCCTCATTCAGCCAGGAACAATAACGCACCCTCAAGAGCACACATACCAACAACCCGTCCTCGCCCACCAAAAAAAAGCTATAGTAGCTAAAAAGGTGTAAGCAAGGTGGCATGCCAAGTCCAGACCGCGGGGTACAACGAAGAAGCGAGGAAGCGAAAATGAATTCAAGGCTGAACACCTAACGCGACGCGACGCAATGCAATGCATTGCAACGCCATGATACCATCTTGAGTGCTTGAAGCCGCTCTGTTCGGCTCACTCGCCTACTGTCCTCGTCCCCCAAAATCCGCCGGGGTCCTTCCCGTCCGGACATCCCTCCCTTCAATCCCCTGTGGAAATCGTTTTCGCCTCCTTTTGCCCACTTGGCCTTGGCCATGTGTCATCCCTGCTTCCTCTTCTGCCACAACCTTTACCGCTAATCTCCAGCCACTAATCCGATGCCGCAAACCCGCCATCACTCACTCGCTCCCTCACTCAACCACTCGAACACACATCGATTCTCACTTTTTGCGACACAACAGACTGGCCATAGAACCGAATGATCTCAAAAGAAAGCGACGAAATAAGACCAGCGGGACTACTAAATGATGGAAATAATGGTACCGAGAACGGAAGTTCTGATGTGATGAGATCGGATCGGTTGACTGATCGACCGTGGGATCGATCTAGTGTGAGTCGGATCGGAACGGCTTGGGATCAAAAGAAAAGAGTCAGCGGAACGAGTCACCTTGTACCACTACCACCACGCAAAGGAGAGGAAGAGGGACCCGACTCCGACAGAATAGGAGCTGCAATCCCATAACCAGTATCAGGTTTCCTATTCAGGTCCAACGATCAGAGATCAGCATCTCCCATCCCAAAAACCGATCACTTGAAAGCTCCACAAAGCTCCAAAACAAAACTTGTGCGACTCCACATCAACCCAACCAAGTCGTGGCTCGGCATAAAACGAGAAAGGCACAAAGAGGAAATCACAAAAGAGAATTGAGAAAAGAAACCTCGAGAGCGTCAGAGCGATATCCATCACGCCGATCCTCTCATATCACATCTTACCGTCATCTACTCCTCCCCCCTCTTTTCCCCTTGGGTTCCTCACACCTTTCTTTCCGTTTCTCACTCCCCGCCGGTCCGCTCCACCTATGCCGACCCGCCCGACCTGCGTTTTGTTTCACTGAAGGGCAGTCCACCTTCATCGCTTCCTCCGCTTCATCGTCTGTGCTTCGCTTCGTCTGTCGTATACGTCCCGTCGACATCGATCGGTGGGTGAAACACTGCATGAACATAATGACACAATCAAAGACAACCGAAACCGAAACAGTAGAGGAATTCGACGTTTGGAAGTGATTCATTGGTCTAACAGAATCACGACCCGTCGAGTCAAGTCACGTCACAACAAAACGAGTCGAAGCGAGAAAGTCGCTCTAGCAGGGCGCACGGAGCCAGGCCGATCGATTCGACTATCGATCTGTTCGTCACCTAAAGGGATTTTGAAGCGCCGATAGGAGAATAAGGGACAAGTGGAGATAGGGGTTAACAAGTGACATCCGCAAGCGACGGCGATTTCGCCTTTTAGCCTTAAACCTTGATTGTCATCTTCTCGCAACTCATTCTCGGCATATACCACGCCCTCGGGCACCCTCGCCCGCGTCAACAGGCCCCTATTCTCCTGTGACGTCGAAATATTTAAGGCATCGATTTTATAGCGGTTTATCACTCCAGACGACCATCCATCCATCCCCTCTCCCCTCTCCCCTCTCCCCTCTCATCCTGCCTTACCTGTTACTTCCTCTTGTGACTTGTTTCTCTTCGTCTCCCAAGGACGAAGAAAACAAGTCGATACAATACAAGACGATCACCTGAGTTATTGCCTCAATTCTTCTCTCGCCATCGTCCGAGCAGAGAAACAAGAGAGAGAGAGCGGGAGAGGAGGAGGAGCGAATGAGAAGGATAGGAGGGAGATCAACAAACAAACACCCAGAAGGAATCGACCAAGCGAACGTACAGGACTATACTGTGCAAGACAGGACAATACGGGGAGATCCCCTTCTTCCCCTCATCCCAGCCATCCCCCCAGCACAATCAGCACCTCCATATTCCTTACTACGCCGAGGGTGAACGATCCCATCCCCTTCACGACATCGTCCGTCGTCCGATAACCCTTTTTTTTCACACCGGTGAAACGAAACCCAGGATAGCGCATCTCACGCGATCTTCTTCATCCCTTATACGATATCAGGGGTTTCGGGAGATCAAGAAAAGTATACCCTATTCTCTTTGTCAAAGGGCAAGGTGCAATTCATACCTATACAGAGGGAGCTACACGAGACTGCAACGCTCACACGCGCGAGCATACACCAGACCTTCACGAACGCATGTATCGACCCACGTCGAATCGTATCGGCCTGCACCGCAGTACATATAACTTACATCCCTTTGTACAACCCCCTTTCAAGTCTTTAGTCAACGAAGAAAAAGGCGAAACAGAACCGAAAGGGAAAGGTCCAATCCCCATAGGATCTTCCTGCAATTCCTTCCTTCCGCGACCCCCCCCCCTTTTCTTCTCCTCTTCCTTTGTACATCTTTTCTCCCTTTTTCTTGCCTCTCGCACCGGGAAACCAAAGACGAGAGACCAAGAAGAACAGACACAACAAGGTGTGAGACTTATACACAATAAAGGGGAAGAAGAGAAAGAGGAAAACGTTCGTATTCGCATTCGACTTCACCTTCGCTGTCACAGCCTTCGATTCGAGGACCATACAATCGACATCGCCCTTCTGAGACTACACAAGGAACATCAAAACGAACCCCTTCATCGTTCTTACGTCCTCCCCGTCTTTCCGATTTGTGTACCCTTGCGATTGTGGATCAACGAGAGTCTCGAACACAGTCCTAGAAACCTCTTTGGCATCTTCGTCTTGGAGTGACATCTGGCGATAGAATAGATTGTCGACCCCTCGGAATCGTCCCCTATTCTTCTGCTCTGGGAGAAAGGGGATCGAATCCTATCGGAGCACCCTGTTTTACCATCGTTTTTTGAATACGATCACTGTCATGTCCACGAGCAGGATCAGGATATCCTATTTTACAAGCCGTTTGGATTCATCTACCCGGTGTGCTCGCTGGCTGGACGTCCCACGATTAACGCTCGACAACCAAAGCTCTTTACTCGATACTCCGTTCGCCGTCATCGATGGTTATGCTTGCTCTATAAAAAGGTCAGGACGAGGAAAGGCAGAGCATGCCCCTGATACCTGACGTCCCACACCCTACACCAGTGGATTTTGCGCCATCGCGATTGACTACCACCTGTTTGCGGACCGCTCTCGCACGTCTCACACAGCGTCCCGCGCCTCGCACGCATCACCAGCTCACACACTCACTCACACATCAATTTCTGACACTTGGCAATCCCACGCACATTTCGTTACACTGGCTCCATCGAAATCGACCCTGGGAGATCCCTCGACGTCATCCGCGCACACGGAGACTCGCCCTCGGCTCGGACGAATTCTAATCGCCACCTCTCTCCTAAACCAATCAACCAACCAACCAACCCTCCCCCCTCGTTTCGCTCTTTTTTCATTGCTTGCGCTTTTCTTTCTGCTTTCCTTTTTTTCAAGCTTTTCTTCGCCAACCCCTTTCGTATTCTTTCGTCTTTTGCACCTTTGTCACGCGAAATCCTTTAGGCTTTCCTTAAACCCGTTTGCGACCCTACTGACACACCTTGTCTCCCTCGACCCCAACCCAAAAGTCAATCTTCCTGACTACCCCACAAACATTCAATCACCAATCACCAAACACATAAAAGACTCAATCCCAATTTCGATCACGAGTCAGGCAAGAGACCACCTCAATCCTTATCTCACCTCAACAACTCATTCCATCGCATATGTAAGACTCGCTTCGCCCACCCTTGCCCACTCCCCATATTCCTCATTGCTCATGGTCTCAACCCCGCTCGCAATTCTTCCTATTCCGCTCTTCTGTCCCACAGTCACAAATCCCTGCCCCGTCCTTCCATTGATCGACCCCGATCTAAGGCCAAATCGATTCTATTCTCACCATGCCGTACGCTATTCCGTCCCCGACCCCTTCCTCTCACTCACCCACCTCGCCGACTGCGTTCTTCATCCCGGTTCCTCACTCCAAGGCACCAGTTTCTAGTTCAATTTCGACCACGACCTCCGACTCGGACTCGCCAGCACATGCCATTCAATCAACTGGAACTGCTTTGGAGACGGTGCCTGCCGAAAAGGAATCGCCGAAGGCATTGCAACAAGTACAGGAGCGATCACAGCAGCAACACAATCTCGTCCTCCCATTTCCACGTCGAAACCCGTCGTCCAACTCTTCGTCAAGAACGCATTCGAGAACCAGCTCCAGGGCGACATCACCTTCAGCCACGCCTACGGCCACGACGCAATATTTTGGTATCAGTCCGTCCCAAACTCAGTATGCCTTGCCCAGGAGACCAAAAGCGCAATCGGCACTAGGTGGAAGCAGCACTTCCTCAACATCGACGTTAGTATCAGCGGCGCAAGCCGTCAACCGCGGCGGCCTCGAATTATCTGGCATGCACCAATCGCCGATGCATTTTAGTCCAGATCTGCTTTCTCCTCCTTTGACGGTCCAGTCTGATCCGGTGTCACCTAGCGCCAGTCGACAGCTCGGGGCCTCAGTTTCCACTGACGAATCCTCACAGCTCCCGCTCACACCAGTCGGTTCCAACATGCAACCGATCGCGGACGAGGTCTCGAGAAGTTTGGAGAGGTATGCGCGAGAACAAGCCGAAACGGCTCAGAGGAAAAGGGTGGGTCGACCTCCAGGTATCTCGCAGAGGCATTCAGATGTTGCGAGAGCTAGCGGACCAGTCATGCCACCGAACAACTCCCAGAGGTCGCGGCCGTCCAGCGGTAGGCGCACGAGGTCTTCTTCTTCTACGCCCGATCAGGCAGCAGAACCAATCAAAGGCTTGCCTCCGACATCGTCGAATCTGAAAGACATCGACGATCGCATACCGCTCCCCTCGTCCGGTACTGAGTCCGTCCCCGTCGCTGCGAAGCCTCTTACTGCATCCCCTAAGGCTCCTGTCATCAACCCTCTGCATGGTGCAAGACAGACGCCTTCTCTCGGTCTTCGTCGACAGCCTAGCTCAGCCCTTCAGCTGAACATCCCTTCTTCGCCACCTGATCCTTCGTCACACACCTGGTCCGTATCGACGCCTTACTCTTATGACCCAGAACGACCGTCTTCCTCCATGATTCGTAAAAAGTCGGGCCAGATCTTGAAACCGTCGCTAAAATCAAGGTCACTTTCGACACCTCATCTTCCAATCCGAACGTTCAACACAACCAAGTCCGAGCCGGCTACTCCTTCGATTGACGATGACGATTACGGAGATCGTCACAAAAATGTTCGATTCGCGGGTTCGTCTGGTCAAGCAGATGACAAGCTTGAGAATGTCGTCTTGTTCTCCCGAGAACAAAAAGTTACGGCTGTTTCGAAAGCCGCTGATGGCGGAGAAGACTATTGGCCGGTGACAGAAACCGAGACGGAAGGCGATACTGATGGAGATTTCGTTTCATTCCGGACCAAGCGCAACCTCGCTGCTCAGCTTGCTGATGAGGCCGAACGTCTCCAAATCACCGAAATCTCATCCATCGTTCCGAGGCGTTCTACCGATTTCTCCCCGCACAATAGAGAAAAGCTCAACAAAGAAGAGCATGTCATCCTTGAAAAAGTCGACCTCCCTTGCGTCGGTAGCGAACCGCTCATGCTTCGAGGCTCAGTCTTGGTCAAGAACATTGCTTTCCAAAAATGGGTCGGTGTCCGATTTACCTTGGACCGTTGGCAGACCGTTTCCGAGGTTTCGGGTCTGCATGTCAATCACATTCCATCTTCAACCACAGGTGGGACTGGCTGGGACAGATTCAGCTTCACGATCAAGCTTGAAGATTTCAAGCGCAAACTCGAGGAGCGAGAGCTCTTACTATGTATTCGATTCTCAGTCGAAGGCTGCGAGTGGTGGGACTCGAACAACGGCAACAACTACCGATTCGGGTTCAAAAGGGTCAAAAAGACCAAGCCAAGATCGTTCGAAAGTGATGCTGCTAGCCGACGACAACAATCCTCATTCATGTCGCAGTTGCCCCAGGGCATACGAGCATCAGGCTTTAGTAGAATTTCGAGCTGGAATTATCCAGGGGTCGACACGTCGACCGTTGATAACCCGGACATCCCTATTCGTACCTCTTCCCTGCCCGTGACTCAGCCAAAGGTGTCAGAAACGGTATTCTCTGCTCCGTCTCCCCCCGATGTGCACGAACACCTCCAGCTCAAGACGTACTGCGCTCCTGCTCCGCCGCTCTCGCCACCCAAAGAAAAGCATTCTTTGTACGCTCCCCCGGTCCGTCCAGCGCCAGACCAAAGTGCCATTGTCGGGGGTCAATATGCGACTCTGGCTCCACCTGACGTATGCCATTCTCGAAGACGAAGTTGGAATGGTGAAGGGATGATTGAGAATGCGGCAGATGAGGTGATTGAAGGTGGAGCGAAGACGGAAACCAAGGCGATCCAGGTCGACCTATTCACACCTCCGTTGTCGGCGCTGTCTTCTCCGCCAACGTCTAACACTTCCCCGACCTCATCGACGTCGAGCAAATTCGAGGTGGATCTTCCGGATGTGGTCATTGATCCCATCGAGCAGGATCGAATCACTGAGCAGAACGACAGCGCTAATCCGATTCATGACAACAGTTACAAGGATTTCGTGAGTCTGTTGTTTGATTATCATGGCTGTCCGTTTCCACATCCAAAGCTGACAGACCGCATACCATCTACTCCTAATAGATTGCCAAGTACTGTTTCTTCCAATCCACCGAAGCTGCCACGACCGCCGTGTCCCCAGCACATTCTCGTTCTGCGACACCGACGGGCCATTCAATCACCTCCTCGCCAGCCATCAGTATCTCCGGTCCTGCCTATCGAACTCTCGGTGGAGTTACTCCCACGGGAACCAACCAGAGCGTAGTAACTGCCAATACGAGTTATTTCGATTTCAATCCATCGTCAGTCTATTGGGGTCATTACAATGATGCCCGTCGAACGTTGACAGGTGCTGGCAATAGCAGCGGCAGTGGGAGTGGAAGTGGTAGCGGGACGGCGAGCAGTGGTTGTGGAACTCCTCTTGCTTCCTTCTAGCCTCACTTTCCCACTCCCTCCTCACATGCTTCTCGTTCTTCTTTTTTTCCTCCATGTATCCCTTCTTGCTCTCTTTGAACCTTCTCCTGTAGCACTTCGCAACGTTTGCTAAAGTCATAACTCTCCCATTGGTTCTCTTCTTGTCTTTTATTTTGTTGGGTCTGCGTTCTTGTGTATTGAACTCGGGAGCCTCTTATGTTCTATGACGTCTGTCCGTGACGACCAATCTCGAAACAAATTCTCATCGATATGTCCTCTTATGTCTTATGAAAGTTCTTGCAACTACCCGTTCCACATGTCACGCTGCCGATATTCTCACTGCTTCCCGACGGTGAGATGGCGAGGTGTCACAATAGCTTTCTTTTCTGGGGGCAAAGTGTTGCCTTCCATCTCTAACGATCCTTACCATCACCGTTCGATGTCATTTAATAGGGGCACTCAAGAATCACAGATCGATTTTGTTGCCACGACCACACCACGACCTCTTAACCACTTCTCCCTTCCTACCAGGGCCTCTGTCGCCAAATTCCTAAATCGCTTACTCCAGCCCCATCGTGTGTCGTCATCCTCCTTATATGAATAAAGGTGCAACGCTGCCTTCCCGAGTCGAACATATCGCCGCAGCTATGTTCCGGTATTTGACAAAGTCTCATGGCGCCAATAATAATGAGTTCAACCTCCTCAACTCCTAACAGCATTGGATTCTGTATGCATATTTCATTTTGGTCTATGATCTTGTCATGCTAGATAAAGACACCCAAAACTCTAGGCATCCTGGGTTCCGCTGTATCGTTCCAACTTGGCGCAAGCACCAGACCAATCCAGTTGGCCAGCGACGAGCTGAGCGACGACGGAAACAACGTCATCGAGGTCACCGATGAGCTGTTCCGTCGTGTCTCGTTCTCGAAGAGTGATGGTTCGCTTAGAGACGGCTGCAAGTAAGGAGATGGAGAGGGGTTAGCGACTGGAGGAGACGATGGACGTTTTAGGTGCAAAGGGCAGGGGGGAGGCTGAGGGGGGGGGGGGGGG
>JANGFI010001679.1:0-23857 GCA_025758705.1 Goffeauzyma gilvescens
GGGGGGGGGGGAGGGGGCCGGGGGGGGGGGGGGGGGGGGGGGGGGGGGTTTGTGTTTGTGTGCATGCAGAGGAGGACCAGGGGGTGTCGGTTGCCTGGCTGCGATGGGAACGGAAACGGGGGATTCGGGGAAGGGGATGGGCGCGTCCAAACAAACAAAAGGGAAAAAGGAAGTGGGGGGAAGACGAAACGCAAAACGCGTGGGATGGGCGGAAGGGCAGAGGCTTTGAAATCGCTTTGTTCTATTTTCGTCGCGGTTTGTTGTTTGTTTGTTTGTTGATCCGCCTAAGCCTAAGGGGACTAGAGGAGTTTGGAGGAAGGCGGAGGGGGAGAAGAATACAATTCGCCTCACCCGCGGGGGGGGGAGGGGGGCCGCGGCGGCGCGTTCTTTACCGGAAATCAGCGGAGGCAAAAGGAAAGAGGGCAGGATGCCCCGAGGGAAGGGGGAGGGGGGGGGAAGGGGCAAGCAAATACAATAAGCGGCGGTGCGAGGTGTGGTTGAGTTTCTTGTATTGGCATCATCTTATCGTCGTGTCCCTTATCTCTGTCTGTGTGATTTTCGTTCTTGCTACCTGTTGTCTTTATTCCTCCGGTCATACCAGAACATGGTCATCAACACAAAATATGGGACTTGCATACTGAAAGTGTTGTTTCTAGTCGGTACACCACTGAGCTCCTCCTAGTATTGCTCTCTTGGTATCATGTGTCCATGCGCAGGATGTCCTGTAAAGGCATGTAGTTTCTGTGCTCTTCGTCAGTAATGTATAATCATGACCGTAAATCAATACGGTCCCTGCATACCGGACAGCTGACAGTAGTGGCTGAAGGCCGGTCGGGAATGGAAAGGACAGAAAATGAGAATGAGAATCCATGAATGAAGAACAGCATGGACTCCAGTCTGAAGGTGGAAAAGTTGAGGAGGCGAGACGGCGCTTATGATCTAGATGTCCCCACCCAATCCCATTGAACAACCGAACTGTGTTCAAGCCCCGGCGTGAAACCCAAATAGACACAGCCACCAGAGGTACACACATACCCCCGGCTCACGTCCGTTGCACTTCGCGTATTACTTGACAGACTTATGCGTGGCGCTTCGGCAAGGAGATCGATAGCTTCCCGACTGTGTATATGATTCAACACTCACTCAATATGCCCCCCTTTCCCCCCTCCCTTCGGGGCGCCTGTGGCTCGAAACTGCCAGTCACACCACAACAGATTATGCTTCTGAGCGCTTTCCGATCGGCAAACCCAGCTACAGCTACAGCACAGTCACATCCTTCAGTACCTCCATCTGTCCCTCGGCCTCACCCTTTGAAGATGAGATGGCAGAAGTCGGTGAGTTTCGAACTCCTGCTTCAGCCAAGAAGCGGAAGAATGCAAAAAATGATACTGTGGGTATCATGTTTATTGCGGTTATTCCCCGAAAGATATGCAATCGATGAACAGGGTCTCGAAGATTGAACTAGAGATGCTGCAAGTGGATAATTCCTCGGGCTGCGCTATTCTCTTTTCGCCGAGACGAAGGAGGAAGTTTAGTTTATCCTAGTATGGAGAACCACCCGAGAACCACCCGGCAAGGATGTTGCGGATTCGAGAATGGGAGAGATGAGATCGGCAGTAGAACCCGCCGCGCCGCGCGTGTTCATGGGTTAACGATATCACTTTCAACCCCCTAGTCCCCTGCAGGCTGGGAAGGCTGAGTTCTTTTACAGCGAAAGCATGACATCTGCTTGACCCTGTTCTGCGAGCATAGTGATTTGTTGAAAATCCACAATCTCCCCAGTCACCCACCGACCCCCACAGTAGCTTACCCGCCGAGATCGTTGAAACCATGCCGACTCTAATCATCCGGGGCCCCGACGCGTACAAAGAGAATCAAAAGTGTTTGAGTTTCTCCGAAATTAATCCAGCACATACTTAGCCCCGCCACACCCCCATCGCAACAAGATACCTGCGCTTAACTTTCTCCTGTTCATCGCTCGACAGTCATCATAAAAGTTTATTTCCCCTTGTTGAAATGGGAAAGCGTGTGGAAGACTGCCTCCCGAGATGGGATTTGGACTTACACGGCCCGCCTCGGTTTCTCTACCCCGTCTTGTTGAGCCTTTGTTCCTAGCACGACCCGACGAGGATATATAGTAGCCAAGTTTCGTCCAGAGTTCATTCCTCGTCACCTCATACGTTTTATTTGTTCACTCTCTGAGAACAGCAACTGCCTCTCACATAAACGACCCCTCTTTTCCCGCACCCCAGTATATTATCAACCATGCCCATCGATTACAAGTATCTCTCCGAGGAGCAGCGTGAGCACTTCTTAACCCATGGCTGGGTCAAAATCGCCGGTGGGATTCCGCCCGAGAACGTCGAGAAGTTTGTCGGAAACGTAAGTACTGCATCATCTTCCTTATGGGGATCTCTCAAACTCAAGTCCACCACGTGTTATGATCTGAGAATAGCCTTCTTGTGCCGTAAACAGGTCTGGGTCCGTCTTGGATGGGATAAGGATGATCAGTCGACTTGGGAAACGCCTGCGGTTCACATGCCAAGACATCGAGAGTGAGTATGACATAGGTATAGCGTTTTGAAATTGCGGAGAGAAAACTAAACCTTCCATCACACTCCAGAATTCCCACTAAAGATTTCTGTCCCGAAGTATACGCTGCGATGTGTGAGTGGTGTTCAAATTTCCCTCTAGATGCTTTGTTTTCCGCTCTGGATGTACTGACCATGTGTGTGTCATTCGAATTCGCTCCCTAAAGGCGACCTCGCTGGTGGCGAAGAGAGACTCGACGATAGACTCTTCTCCAAGAGCAGTGATGGATTGATTCTAAACTTCGGCGAACCTGGCCAGGAGGATGTGAGTGCACTTTGATCGTGAGACTAGATAGAGACTAATGCCCTTTTTTTTTCGTCTGCAGGGCACAGAAGATCCCAGATACTTGAAAGACTGGTGAGTCAGGTTCTCTCATGGCGGCTAATTCCGGCCGAACTGACGAGCGCTGCAACTCGTCCTTATATCTTTTACAACAGGCAGTGAGTGGAGCTCCCACATAATGCATATCCACACAATCTCTACCCCGCATATTGCTCATCAATCTATCCTAAACTGGTTTTTAGCATCGATGGCGACTGGTTTGACCATTTTCTCGACAGTGGTGACCAAGCCTTGACCGTTCTTCACCTCTACACTGATGTTTACCCAAGCGGCTGTGGGGCTACCATGATCTGCGAGGATGGTATCAAACACATGGCCGAGTACCTGTACAACAATCCACAAGGGACTAACATGCGAGATGGAAAGGGGGGCAATGCGTATGAGGCGATCAAGAAGTGCTCCAAGTTTACAGAGGTAAATCGAGTGTTCTCGCAACATCTGAAGCGCAAGCACACGCTGACGCCGCTTTGCTTCTGATATCAGCTTCATGGCAAGGCCGGAGATGTGTTCTTGGCCCATGGATTTATGGTGAGCGTTGCTCTACCGCGCATGGCGTTTCAAAACCTCCGCTCTAGATGAAGCTAATCGGATCTTCCCGCAGCCTCATTCCCGCACCGCCAACTTCAAGCGAGTCTTTCGTGCGATCGCCAACCCTCCGTGCACTCTCAGGGAGCCTCTCAACCTGAACAGGGCGGATCCCAGCGAATACGTAAGTGTCTACTCACCCACGTCACCCGTTCAACCTTGAGTCTGACCTCATCTATTTCTCACAGAGCCTACTGGAGCAAAAGATCCTGCGAGACTTGGGTAGAGACTCCATCCCCGAATGGAAGCATACGGCACCTCACCGCCGATTCCCTCCACGCACCGCACCTGGAAAGATGGCCCGTGTAGAGGCGGAGTTGGAGCGAATGAAGGCACACGCTGCCGAGACAGGGGAGGAGGTCGAATCGATGCACCTTCACAAACAACCTTTGGAGGAGTTTTGGTTGATTAATTATGATAATAAAGAGGAGCTCCCGGACGCCGTCCCTGTCATGAGTCCTCCCGCGATCCAAGTAAAAGCCTAAACGTTAGTGTTCTCTTATGTCAAGATATCAAATGCTTTTGTCACCTCTTTGAACGAACATGTCTCATATCTCAGGAATGGAACTGCTACCGGGCACTCTTATTGTAAGCCAGCTTCGCCAACGCGGGCCCTTCAAACATAAGATCAGAAAAGGAAATCAGATATATTGTGTGTCTCCGAACCCTGAAATTGGGTAAGGGAGAAATGAGCGAAACGAAACGACAATCCAAAAGGTATGTTACAACACAGAAGAAAAGGCCTTTTTCTTGGCTTATTGAGTTGAGTTTAATTTGACTTGGAGGCTTCCTCCTTCTTCAGAATCTCCTTCTCCCCCTCGACGAGGTCGCCAACGTAGACAGTCCTTACGGTGCGATCCTGCATTGCTAGAGCAACTTGTTGTCCATCTTTCCTCCACTTGACGTCATTACAGCCGGCACCCAGGTCAAATTGCTTGACCAACGTTCCGGTCTCGGTGTTCCAGATCAACAGCAATTGATCATCGCTGCAGCTCGCAAACAATTGTCCCGCAGGTGAAAAGTCGAGTGCGTTGATAATGTCGGTGTGGCGGGTGATGGTATATAGGCATCGACCTGTAGAGACGTCGAAGAGTTTGATGACATGACCGAATTCGGACTTGGACGAATCGTCGGCGCGAGAGCTGGTCAGCAGCAATCGCCTGCCGCCGACTCCAACCACTTCGGGGTGCCATTGAACAAATACGACATCGTCAGTGTGTCCTAGTAACTTCCGGAACAGCAACGGATCACTACCATCCTCTGCCTTCACTGCCGAGGAGGCAACCGCCTTTCCTGCCCCGGCTTTGGCAGTTGCTTCGAGATCAGCTAGTACCGCATCGACGTCCCAGATCCGAACCGTTTTGTCGTCGGAAGCAGATGCTAACAAGCGTTTCGTGCCTGCAGGTCCACCTTTGGGCGAGAACTTGAGCATGAGCACTCGATCTGTGTGACCTTTGAGCAGCTTGGAGGTACCAGGCATCTCGACTCGGTTGACGGAAACGTTGTGGTCGGCTGAACAAGCTGCGAAAACATCGCTATCCAGCCAGTCAACGTAGAAAATTTCTTGTGTATGTGGTGAAACGGACATCAACATTCGGGTACCTTCGACGTTTGCTTGCCAGACATTGATGGCACCGTCCAGACCGGCCGTCGCCAAATAGTTTTCTGTTTCGCTGAATGCCAGGGTCAGCAATTCGCCTGTATGTCGAGTGTTAATGTTGTACATTTCACCATCACCAAAGAAGGTTCGAGCGATGCCATCAGCACAGACAGTGGAAAGCAAATTGCCGTCGGGGCTAAAAGCGAGATCCAGCACTGGCTTGGCCTTTTCGACACTCTTGTGCGAGCAGAGAGCCGGAGGATTGACTAACGCAGTCAGGTTCCCTTCATTCTGCTCTTCGAAATCCCAGACAAGAGCTGTCCCATCCCCCGAGCAGGACGCCAGACGATTCACATTGGCCGGGTTCCATACAACATGGAAGATTTGCTTGCTCTGTTGTCGCCATTTCCAGCTGACCACGCCATTCTCGGATTTGATCGGTATGAGAGGATTTTTATTCGCTGCAACAGTTGAAGCCTTTGATGGTGGAGAAGCAGCCTTTTCAGAGGCCCTGACAGAAGATGATGCATTGCTGTTCCTCCTCGAGCGGTTTGAGATTTTCTTGTTCTCAGCGATCTCATCTTCAGATTCAGGCAGCTGCTTGGCAGAACCCTTGGGCGTGGCTTTGCCCTTGCCTTTACCTGTGATTTCGGCGCCAGGTGCCTGCATCTGACTCACGCTGGCGGTCTTCCTCTTCTTCGTCACCGGCCGCTGATCGTCGTCCTGATCGTCGTCAGTCACATCTACCATCCTAACCTTTGAACGCTTGGCCGCTTTCGTGTTGCCACTTTTCGAGGTACCGTTTGAGCTGGCGCCCGGGCTTGGAGCATCGTCAGTATCCCGGTGCATACTTGGTCTTCCAGGAGCGAGGCTGCTCTTCTTCTTGATCTTGACTGAGGCTCCCTCCGACTCCTCTCCGTCAGTTTCTTGCGCCTTGGACTTTCCCTTAGCCTTTGCCTCGACGAAGATTTTGACATTGGTTGTCGGCGTCGTCGTCCCTTCCATGTCGATGTCTTCCTCTTCTTCAGGCTTTGAATCTATTGCGTCGCTCGTGCTCCTTGGTCCGGTCGGCTTAGCGGTCTTGGGATCGTTTCTCGGCACGGGAGTCTTCATCCTTAGCGGAGGAGGTGGGAATATATCTTGACGGCGTTGGGGGATTTGTCCATCTTCGTCGTCTGATAGAAGCGTTGACGGGTCATAGTCGATGAGATAGTTGTCAATTGGGATCGGTTGAACTGAGCATGAGTGTGGGCGAACCAGACTGAACGGTTGACGACATTCGATCTTCTTCCCTTCCGCGCCGTAGTGTGTGGTGATCTCGTGATGCATCAGTCCACGTTGTAGATATTCGACGAGTAAGCCTCGCCGTATCCTCCGTTCGAGCACAGCTTTCTCTTTTTCTTCCTCAGCCGCTGCCCCCGACGTTGTCGACCCATCCCCATTCGCTGAGGGTGGTGGTATAGTAGTCATTAGATCTCGTCCCTTCCCCTTTTTTACCTTAGCCGTTGGTTCCGACAGGCCGTTTGCCGGCATGTTGCTGTATGCTTTCGGGTTCGCCGCAGAGTGTGGATGCGCAGCGGAGGACGAATTGAACTCATGCAAGCTAGGGTCCGGGTTGAGATATTGGAAGAGTGGTGACCGATCGAGTTTAGCCTCATTTCGAAAGTTGTATGCTGTATGAACAAAGTGAGATTCGCAAAGATATGTGTAGATGAGGATGTTGATCTCGTCACTGGAGACAATGGGGATGATTGGTTTGCCGTTGTCAGCAGATTCGGTGGTGACCACTTTGGAAGATGATGATTTTCTTGACATTGTGCTTGACAGGGCGAGTAGACGGCCGTTGGATGTAGATGACGATCCTGGTGGACCAGCTGAGATTGCCATGACCTTAGGATTCTCAGGGACGGAATAATAAGGTTGTTCCTGGCGGTAGTCAGGGAGATTTCGGAAGTCGTCTACGACCGGACGTTGTCTTCGAGTCAGGGCTGAAAGGACAGACGTCCTTTTTTGTATTGTCGCGCTGTTCCAGACAGCGTAGAGGCACAAATTCTAATCAGGTCCTGAAATAATCTGTTGGCCATCAAATGTTGAAGGATGAGAGTGATCAACAAATCATCATATTGCATGTGGTCATCATGATCGTTGATATATCTGAATCTCGGACTGGGATTCTCAGGTTATTGGTATCTTCCCCCCTTTGTCGCTTTCCCAATGGCCAGTTTGGGCCGCGCGAGAGGAAAACCCGAGGGGGCGGGGGGGGGGGGGGCGAATGGGAAAGGAAGCCGACCGTCGGCGGGGCGTGCGACCGCAGCACACGTGAAAGTTTTAAGCGCTGAAACCCATAGATGGCCTCATCTTCTCAACAATCTCTGACACGGTCACCACCACTCCAGCAGCCGCTCTTCCCTCCCTGCCTTCCCTTGCACCACCGGCATGGATCGTCATCTTCTTACCCTTCTCCTGCTCTTCAAATACCCTTCCGGCCCATTCGCCTGCGGCCATTAATAGCTCTGGTTTGTCGAGCGCAAGTGAGCGGCCTCCGTCTATCTCCTTGCAGCCGTCTAGACAGACCAAGCAGAGTTCGAGAGCAGCAGAGACAACACCCGACTCTTGTTCAATGGTCTGCTCTCTGATCGGAACGCCTAAATCTAGAATATTGGTCTCGGCGGCCGGAGGAGGTACGGTCAATCTGGATCCAAGGGTGACAGCGAGTTCGAGGGTTTCGGGGGCAATGACGTGCAAGTAGGCGGAAGCCAATCGAGAGGCATGCAGCAAGACAGTCAACGTGTTAAGAAATGCCGACATTGCCAACGGTGATAAAACCGTCCCAGTTCCACTTATACCAAGCCTCTTTTGCGATCGATTTCCTCCCTGTAGACCCCCGGACATGTAGCTAGAATCGTTTCCTGCTCGGGACTCTCTTGTCATCTCGTCTTGGAAATAGTCCCAGAATCGATTGATTAGTGGCAAGACGTAGTACTCGGCAGCAACGTCTCGGAATGAATAGGCGGAAGGAGGCAGCCGGGTCTTGGATATTGTATTGAAACCAAATGCGTCGGCCTCTGAATCTGAATCGCTAGACAGGCTTGGTGGGTCTCGAGTGGATTGATCGATTTCTTGAACCTTCTTTCCTGGCGGACGAGGTCGCCGATTGACTTTGAGCCGCTGGTCTCGAGCAATCTCTGGTACTTGCTCTGCTGATTGATCCTTTGCACGAGTGAGAACCCCATTTGTAACGCTGGTTGTAGCATCCTCGAGCAACTTGGTGGTGACGCCATTTCCGAGGTGTTTGATGTCTCTGTCCGTGACGTACCTTGAGTGGATGTGGGCTGGCAAAACCTTGGAAGGAAAGTCAATCCGAGCGACGTCAGGCTTGTTGACAGTAGCAAGGCCGGCCATTTCCCTTGCAGACATGGCGAGGGCGGTCAAAATGGCTGACCTCTGGATCAGCGAGTACTGGCCCTCAAAGTATTGCTGGACCAAGAATGGTGCCACAATTTTTGGTACAGCCGATCCAACGGCGATCAACATCCCTTGTCGACGGACTTCAAAGTCGGCAAGGTCGTAAGAGTCCGATAAGGCGAGGAGCATGGTAGTCAACTCTAGAGCATTTTCCTCTAGCTCAGTCCCGAACTCTCTTTTGCGGCGTATCAATGGTTCTCCCCATTTCAAGGCAATCTCGAGTTTATCTGGCTCATTGCGAGCCTTTAAGAGCTCGATCAGCTGAATGATGTAGACTGGTCTCTCGACTTTGTCTCGAGCTCCCATGTTTAGCATTGGATCGGCTGCAACTTCTTCCATATATGAAGGCGTCGGTGAGGGGGATCGAGAAGAGCGGAAACTCTGGTCAGAGGCGTAGCCGACCAGTTCGTCTTCCGAATCCGGATTAAGAACCTGGATTTTGGCAGCAGGTTTGTTGCTCGGCTTGGCAGATACATTGACTTTCTTGGGTCGGGAGGACCGGGTTGGTCGTTGTTGTTTAGTGGGACTTGCTGGAGGTGCTGATTCGACCGATTTCCAATTTAGCAACCAATCTGATTCGGTCGATGGTTCAGATGCTTTTCCATCTTGCACATAGGCATATGCCCTCAGATACCTGCACTCCTCCTTTCCTTGGCCTTTACCGTCCCACATCTTTGCTCCAAAATCCAGCCGTTTCAATGAGCTGGGCGCCGGCTTTGGTTTTATCAAACCATCATCTTCCTCACCACCAAGATCCTCAAGCATGCCTTCTAACTCCTTCGTCAAATCATCGGATGTCTTTTCGTTCCTAGCTTTAGGTTTCCCTTCAGGTTTCGCTGCATATCGCCCACCTCCGTCTTGATCGCCAGGTATTGTGAAGGCGCTGACGAGCTCTGCTACCAGCATACCCAACCTCCGGATAGATGCATCCGAGTGTGTCAGATAGGCCTGAACACTAGCAAGGAACGATGTTTCGAAAGCCAATTTGTGTAAAAGCTGGTGCGAGGGACCCAATGCGCCGATAATGAGTACCATGAGGTGGGTGACGTAGATGTGACGACCAAATGAAGCGTACTTGACGTGCCTACTGTCGGACCATACAGAGAGGACGGAGTCCAGAAAGTATGAGATTGGTTTTCCAGATTTGGACCTCGCGACCCAGGAGACGATCACTCTGTTTTGAAATTCGACCCCGTCCTCTCCGAATTGAGCTAAGCTACCTGGTCCGTACTCACGGCCTTTCCCATGGCCGAGAACGATTTCATTTATCACGACCCGGAAGAGCTCGCTTTCGTGGTCGAAAAGGTGTTGCGGTGTGCCAATGAATGATTCGAGAAGGGTGGTGGCTGCTTGTACCGATGGGGACGGGGTCGGAAGTGGAAGATTGTCTAAGTTCGTGTTCAAGGATGGCGGTATTGTTGGACCCATTCGACTGGTGAGATGTTGCAAGAACGACCAGATAGTGGCGGAAGCTGTTTCTCTTGGCAGCTCGTACATTATTTCTTGCCAGATGTTGCCCTTCTTCTTGCCACTTTCGCTGGCTCTGACGGATGACGATCGTAAATTCCGCAACAGATTTGGAAACGTTGCCGAGAAGAATGAGACCTCGTGAAAGTCGTTTCCTACTGCGTCCTTGCGAGTCCTCGGCCCAATTCGGAACAGACCAAGATGATGCATTCTCACCACAAGCACCTGGAACCTGGCAACCACCTGTCCTCTCTTCGACCCCTCTTCGGAACTCAAAGCCCAGAGTAAATCCTCTACATCCGTACTAAATCGATCAAAGAAAACCTGTCGCTCCAACGCTCTCGGGGACATTCCATTAACAATCCTATCCATACCATGGACGATTAGCGAACCAACAAGGTTATCTACACGAGCAGGGATCGACAACATGGCTTTTAAGATCTCATCCCACTTCAAGTTTGATTTCGTGTCTCCAGTTATGTTGCCTGAGGTCGAAGATCCAAAACAGGCGATATGCATCTCTTTCAGGCCGAAAGCACGGACGAGATCGGCGAGGAGATCGAGCGTGAACGTGATCAGGCGTTTGCGATGACGAGATCCAGAAGCGGCGGGTTTCGGTTTCCCTGCTCCTGTGCCTGAGCCTGTCGTTCGAGATTTCGATGCCAAGGAAGGGTCAGAGGATGTACTGGAGTCGGAATTGAGCGTGGAAAGATGCCGTGTGAGAGTGATGTAGGAGCTGTATGCGATAAGTGTGTGCACTGCGTCAGGGGCTGGGTCCGCTCCTTGATGGTCCATCTCTGCTTCTTCGCTGATGGGCTCCACCGAGACTCCTTCTTTCCCTTTCTTACTTGGGCTGTCCTTTAAGCCACTATACGTAGATGTATGCAGGGACGTAGGTGGGAGAAAACAACCCCTGAAGAGCGCCTCGACCACTCTGATCTGTGAATCTTCATCTGTGGGATCCTCTCCACCCAAAGCTTCGGCTGGGTCTTCGCCTCCATGTTCGACTAAGCGGTCCACCCAATGTGGTAGGACTTTTTCCAACAAGGCCAATTGAACAGCCGGAAGCTGCTTTTCCACCGAGGATAGTCCTGAGACCGAGGAGGATGCAGAGGATGAAGAGGATGATGGGACAGAAAGAACGCAATTGACTGACGAAAGAAGGGAACGAAGAGTCCTGAGATCGGGGATCGGTTCTGACAGATGCGTTTTGAGGTCTCGGAGATTCGTATTTGTACCTGCTGTTTTCGTGACCTCCTTGTTCGACCCTTGAGGTTCGAGGGTGCTAGGTCTTGCTCTGAGAAACGGAGATGAGGGAGCGAAAGGGGTCGAGGATGAAGAGGAGGAGGAAGGAAGTTCGAAAATGAGAGGAATCGCCATTGTTATTTTTCGTTTTGTTCCAATTTGGGCTCTGTGGACTGATGTACTAGGTGATTCCTGGAGCGAGAGTGAAGCTGGGTGACTAGTCTAGCGACACCTCTGACCTTGCTGGTGAATGGCTCTGTTGTGTCCTGTTTCTTTCTTCTCTCGTTCTTCTGATCTTCTCCCTCTTCTTCCCTTGAAGCTCAACTCACTCTTCAGTCATTGCTATGTGATCATCATCAAGTTCTATCAGGTACACGAACCTCAATCCTCTCTCCCTCCATCTTTCCTGTCCTTTATCTGCGGCAAAGACCACCTGTCTGTCACCTCCACTATATCCCGCGTTCCCTTTCATGACGATAGGATCGCGATGAGCATACATCAATCAACCCCCTCCCCCCTTCCCCCGTTATCCCAAATTCCGCGGTACCGCTTCTTTCACGTGAAGATAAACAATTCCACGTTATCAGCCGCGATCTTGCGTCGTCGTCGCTCGGACGCGACATGGGCCAAGACGATGCAAGATGAAACGGAGACGAGACGAGACGTGTGCCACATGACCCCCCTGACTGGACGGATCATTCTTGACTTGCTCACATAACACAGTATATATGAGAGCATGAAATCAATCCTAGGACACAACGTCCTTCCTTGTCGCTGTCGGAAAAAGACACCTATATCGCATCTTTTCTTCGAGATAGAGGTAGGAATGAGCGTGGATTTGCTTGCAATGGGAAGGTTGATTGACTCAAGGAGGCCTTTTAGTGAGAATCTCATGATATGGACATAATAAAATATCACAGGGGAGCAATGAGAAACTCTTTCAAATGGATTGGCAAGCTTGGGTAATAGTAGATCCCAGTGAGGTTGCTGATTCTTTTTCCTCGAGGGCTGTTGTCTTTTTTTTTCTGCTTCTCAATCAACTATTTACAAAGACGCGTGGGAGGAGGGGTGGGGGAGGGCGCCTTGGGGGAAGTGACGAGTGAATAATAAAACCGTGCCCCCCCCCCCCCTTTGGGATTACGCCCTCTTATCCTTTGCGGGTGTGATTTGCCGTGCCGCGCATTCATTGCCGTCCCCCTTCTCCCTCTGGGCAGGTCAAAAAGTAAAAGCTGCAGCGCGCCTGCGTTTGCCCCTTTCCCTCTCTTCCGGTGGCACATATGCACAGTTGACATACCAGGCTGTGATTCGATTTGGTCGACCATTGATCTTCTTGCATCGTAAAGATAATCATATCCGACCCTTGCCCTCATGTTATCGCAATTTATTCTGTTATTAAAACAACGAGAGACCCACCCTTTAGGTGATTCAATCTTCCTACCGGTATCGAGGACCAAGAGAAAGACCAACGAGAACTAGATCTACGTTTGATCGAATCTCTTCGCGCACCAATAAAGGAAACCCCCAAGGAAGCATAGATTTAGAGAAACGGAATCACCAGACTTTCGTTCGCCCCACTTCGACACACGCAGATATCGATTTCACTCTCATATAACCTCCTCCTCCTTCTTCTTTCCCAGCTCAATCGCCATGCCTTCCATCTCCTTCTTGCCATTCCTCTCCGCGGTTCCCGTCTCGACCCGAATCCTCCTCGGAACACTCATCACCTGCTCACTCCTCTCCGTCGTCTTCCACGGTCTCGTCTCGCAACAAAACGGTGATGACTACTTGCCGTTGAGTGAGGCTGAGCCGTGGTGGGTGCTCAGTCCTGGAAGAAGTTGGAAGTACCCTTGGACGTTGCTGACTAGTGGATGGGTTGAGGCGAACCCGGTGGAGGTGAGTTCTTGCGAGCAGATGAAGATGACGTGCGGAGGATCGAAGAAGAGAGCGTTGCCTGTGCTTGTCAGCGTGGTGGATTTGACAAGGGAAATATACCAGGATCGTGTTTTCACCTCATCTGACACAGAACCTCTCACATCTTTGTCGAAAATCCCTTAGTTCATCCTCTCCGCCACCACACTCTTCTTCGCCTCCCGCTACCTCGAACGAGTCTGGGGTCCGCGTGAGCTCATCCGGTTCTGCGTGATCGTGATCGTCCTTTCCAACGTCATCGCCTTCGGCCTCTCCTGGATTCTCTGGTTCGTCCTCGGAGCCGAAGAAATGATCTACGGTGCCCCGATCACTGGTCAACTCGGACTCCAGACTGGTTTCCTCGTCGCTTTCACTCAATTGATCCCGGAACATCAGATCCAGTTGCTCGGTAAAATCAAAATTAGGGTCAAGAACCTTCCCGGGATCTACTTGTTGGCAAGTAACGTCGCTGTCATCGTGTTGGGTCAGAACCCGTACATTTTGCCCCAGTTCGGGTTCTTTGTTGGATGGGTCTACTTGCGATTCTTCAAGCTGTCAGAGAACGGAGAATTCAGAGGCGATCGCAGTGAGACGTTTGCGTTCCAGTACTGGTTCCCTCCCCCCGTCCGGTGAGTCTTCAAAATACATCATCCATTCTTCTTCTTCTTTGTTCGTGCTTTGCAGCGATTTCTGACCGCAGCTTCCATCTTGCATATTTTCAGCCCTTACATCTCCAAGGTCGCCAACCTAGTCTTTTCCCTCGCCGTACGATTCCAGCTCGTCAAGCCCTGGGACGATGCGACGACAGCATCCTACGCTATGCTCCCTGGACCTGGTGGAAATCGAGCCGAAGCAGAGCGTCGACGAGCTCTTGCTCTACAAGCATTGGACGCAAGGGTCGCCTCAGGCGCTACTGCCGGTTCTGGATCAAATTCCAACAATAACCCCGCCGCCAACTCGACTACGGATGCTGCACCCGCGGTCTCATCTAGCGGCAAGGACGTGGACGGCAAGCCTGTAGCAACACCAGTGTTGTTCAAGGAGGGAGGAGACAAGGCTAAGGCGTAGGCGTAGGTGCAGGACTTTCCGTCTTTAACGCAAGAGAGAACCCGCACGTGCTGGGACAAATGCTGGTCGATGGGTTGCATTGTTTGGCGATATAGATTGTCTCCTTCTTTACAGTAATGTCGTTGATGACTCGTAGAGTAGTGATTTGATGGTTCACGAACGATGACCAGAATCCAAAAACATACATGGTTCAAGCAAATGACCTTGCTTTCTGACCAACCTTGTTAGGCAAGTTGCCTTTGCCTGGACTCTCTGTGGCAGGACGAGCGAAACGGGAAATGAAGTTGCTTTGTGCGGGAAGGGGGGTTGTTTCAGAGGACGCGAGGGACGGATGTGCCAGAACCGGGACAACATAATACACTTGCGAAGGGATTTATCGCTCTACACCCGAGCCGCAGTTGACCGAAGCGGATATATCCCCCTTTTCCTCCCCAATTCAAGGGGCAACGGGGACACGTTGAATTGCTGGAACCTCAAATCTTCAGGGCCTCGTTTGAAGACGTTAAACATTCAGTCGTCGTCTGGAACGTTCATCGCATTAATGGATCTACAACTCAAAAGTCCCAAAAGAAAGAAAAAACTAACATTACAGCGTGATTCAAGATTCCAGGATCTCCGGCAACGGAGTG
This sequence comes from Goffeauzyma gilvescens, assembly GCA_025758705.1. Classification (NCBI taxonomy): domain Eukaryota; kingdom Fungi; phylum Basidiomycota; class Tremellomycetes; order Filobasidiales; family Filobasidiaceae; genus Goffeauzyma; species Goffeauzyma gilvescens. The sequence continues at coordinate 14,902 of JANGFI010001679.1, forward strand.
GCTGCTCTGCTTGGCATCAGCGACTCGGGCAATTGGTATGGGATCATCTGTGGGAGGTCGAGCATTAGCCACGCGTGGCTAATATGGGATAAGCCAACTAGCTTACGAATGGACTCACCTGCACGAATTGAATCATGGAGAACATGTCCCACCAGTTCTTAAGTGAGTCCGAGACTTGCTCAGGGTCCTGATTAAGTGCCTGAATGATCCTGAGAACCTTACCTCGCATGGACTCGCCATTCGCAGCCAGAGAATCTAAGCTCAGGCTGTGAGGGGGAGAAGAGTGGCGTAGCGCTCTAAGTCAGAAGAAGGCAGAAAAGAGGGCTGAAGACTGGGGTGGAAGGACTCACCCGGCAAGCATATGATACATCTCCTGCCCTACTCTTTCCCGCTCTTTAAACACTTCATGTGAATCTGGGTCAACGTCGGCTTTGAAATCGCACTGTGGAGAGATATTTTCCTACATCAGTTGAGATTCTTTTGCGACGCAACAAATGTCAATTCATTTCTTACTCACAAATGCGAAATTGACTGACGCGGAGGTCACAAACAGGTTGGCGGTCTGCATGGAGAATACTGGCGCGGCCTCCTGGGAGACATGCAGATGTGTCGAGCTCTGATCAGAATCTTTCAACACGCTGGGAAGATCATTCATGATCTTGTTGACCTCGGCTGCAGCATCGTGAATCCAATCGGCAGCGTCTTGTCGGTCCCAAAGCGTCACTTTCTTGGACCTCGTGAATCGACGGTGGCGGAGCAAGCACTCTGCAAAGATCCTGAATATTTTGGATAACTGGACGAACCCGACGAGGAAGCTGACCGATTCTGGCGGTTGATCGAACGCGCCTCGGGCGGTGATGTATTCATCGTCGATCATCATCGGGTACTCGGGTACACCTTCGTATTCGTTCATATGGAGAGGCATGCCAGCGGATGCCCAAGTTCTGCCAAGTAGAGGATTGTCGTTTAGACTGACACAACTTTGAGGAAGAGGAGAAGAGGAAGAGGATAGCAGGAGTGACTTACATATCGATCGCATGAAGGTGCCAAAATAGCCTCCTTCTCATCTCCAACTCGATGCAGTTGAGCCCAAGCGTACTCATGTATTCCTCATCGTTTAGCTTCATGACATATGTCAACTGTATAGCCTCCCCGAGCACTGCTGCTGTCTGAGCAGGCCGATCACACGCTGCGTGGAGGTACGAGTCACACATTAGAGTTGTGATCTGCATCACTGTCGGGTTCCTATATCGCCTGTCCTGGAGCTGTTGTGACGCTTTGTGGGCTCTTTTTTGTAAGAGTTCCAGTTCTTCTTGGGTGAAACGTTGAATCATTCGACTCATTGGTGATTGGCAGATAACGTAGGTCACTAGCAGGACATGGAAAAAGGCACCACCTCCATTGTCAGTCATACAGATATGTATGAGAAACGGCGCGAGGAACGGAGAAGAAGCACTATGCTGGCCACCACTCACTGAGAGAAAATAAGAGTGCCCGAAACCCAACATCCCGTTGATCAAGTCGCATTGTCAGATTCTGTGAGAACGTTGGTTTGTGTACGAGTGGGACAAGGGCATGCAGATGTCGAATGTAGAGCGACATGAAGAAACTCAACGTCGACCAATCCGTCACATCCTCTACCTGCAGTGATGGTGGTCTCAGCCTTCCCTCTGAGCGTCCTAGTGGTGGTTGTGGTGGTGCGCTGGGTCCGTAGCCCGTGTTCTGGCCCGATCGATACGGGTGATGCCGGTAGGAGGGTCTCTGCGAGACCGAGTCTGAACGACCATGTGCCGGGGCCGTCCCATTTGCCGTTGATAGTGTTGTTGTTGTCATATTATGTGTCTGTTGTTCGTAGGATTGCTGTGATGAGCCGAGAGGGAAATCAATGGACCAAGATTCTGCACTCTGGGCGTTGATTTCGTCGGATTCAGGAGAGATTGCCAGCGCTTGTTGACGTTGTGAGGATTGGCCAGATACGTCGAGGTGGAATGTGGAGTAGGCGGTAGATGGAAGAGGGTCAAACCGGACTGCGCTTTGTGGCTGATGGTGAAGTGGCTGCGGTGGAAGCTGCTGTTGTGGGGGTGGTGGTGCGTGAGGTGGTAGCGGTTGTGCTAGAAGTGGAGATGTATGTGTGAGCGGAATATATGTAGTATTGCTGTTTGGAAAGTGCGATGGCCCAGTATGCGGAAATGTCTGGTCTGTTGCTTCCATATATGGTGTTGAAGCCAACACCTTTTTGTCCTCCCTCGCCGGGGTTGAAGACGGCTTCCTCTCCGAGTTCAAGAACGAATTCGGCCTCCCTCTCCTCTTTCTCTCTTGCTCGTAAGTACAATCCAGTTGCAGCGCCGTACATCCTTCGCATGGGTTTTTGGCTTTCCCCTCGATCGCATTGTCCTCATCAACATCGACCTCTGGCTGGACATGGGTGCTCTCGCCCCCCTTAGATATGACGAGAACACAGCGGATTTTGCGTTTGCGACAGAGATCACAGGAGCGTTTGAGCATTGTGGAGGAAGGTATGATGGAGATGAGAAGGAGCCTCGGGGTGGGGGGTGGAAGAAGGCTGATGGAGCTAGAGTGACAGAATTCACCCGACTTCGGAAGTCCGGATCGACTTCGGCTGGATGAAGATATTGGCGATCGACAATGTCTGATCAGCCGTGCTCCAAATCTTGTCTCCTGCAACGGAACCTCCAGTCAATTCGGTTATTCCCTGGGATCACGATTGTGCGGATGACGAGATCATGAGCCGAGATGACATTTATTCTGTCTCCCCATGGCTCAAATATGACTGACCTGTCAGTCCAAGAATCAGATTTCTGCTCGACAGAAGATGCCGTTAGCTTTGGATGATGGAAGAATACGATCAGACTTGAGCATCGTGCCTCGGAGGATTTGGAAATTGGAACTCATTACTGTTGTCATTGAATCAAATCTCCCGCCAAGATGAAGAACCGGCCTGTGCGTTTGGGCGGCGGCGCGTTGTCGGAGGTCGGGTCTTGTCTCGCCGGGAACAGTGGAAGTGGGGGCAGCCGGAAACACAAACTGCAGTCTGCCACGCAAATCGACTAGCCGACGGCAAACCCCCCTCAGTGTTTGATTTGCCCCACCTTTCAACACCGAACGCGTCCTCCAAATCACCTTCGATCCACGATCTGGTTGGACGTTCATTGCGTTTCGTTTCATTTTACTCCACCAAGACACTCGAGTTGTCTCGTCCTTCTGATTCGCTAGCACTCCTTTCGGCTATTCGGGAGACAATCTTGACCATCATGACCATCAACTGCCTGCTCCCAGAACGCAATAGCGGGCGAATCGTTGATCTTGCCCCGACCTCGTCCGACCGATCGCGTCTCATAGCAAGCTCAGAGTGAACGGAGATCCCCGTCGACCGATCTCATGCAAAATGCTCCGGGCATGCATTCAAACGAGGACATAACACGTTTTTCCAACAACCGAGGAGTAAGGGGGAAAAATATGGAGAATGAGACGGATCACCATCCATGAAAAAGTGAAGATCAGGTCAAATGGCAGGGTGGCGAATACCGTCTGGTGGCTACCGATTCCCTCTCTCTCCCTATCATTCGCTCTCTATTTCCCATTTAGTCTACGATTGTAATCCCATACCTGCATGCGTCTGTCATTCCGTGTTTGTGTTGTCATAGCTTGGCTTACGACTGCGGAACCTGTGGCAATGATTGGATAAGATGACCAAAATATCGTCGCCTTCATATCAACTTGACATCACTGTACGTGTACTACAACCTTGCTTTAACCTCTTGCCTGTCTCATCTTATCTCTGCACAATCTCTCTCTTGTCTTCAGGCTACCCAAGAACATGCCATTTCGTTAAGCAAACTCTCCTTCCACAATGAAGAAAGTCCAAGAATGCTTCTTAAAAGTCCAATCCGATCTGTTCATTGCCTTCCACTCGGACTCTGAGATCTTGGTGACGCTCGGGCGGACTGTATCGGGTTTCTCCCATGTGTTCACCGCGGACAGATCGTCGGAGTACATCTCATGCGCTTCGATGGAGGTGATGTCTAAATGGCGCCCGTAGGGGGTGGGGAGAGGGGGGGGATTAGGGTCAGTGTCCATATCATTCGGACAACAATTGACGAGAAGTGGACGGCAGAAGACTCACTGAAGCCCACGAACTCCAGCTTGCCATCCCAGTCAGCAGTAGGATGTCGATTCAAAACACTTAGACGAATCGAGTATTTTCCGTTATTTGAGTCCATCTCGATCCCCATAGCTACACAGTCAACGTAAAGAGGGGTGGACATATGCTGTATCCACGATGGGTGGGTTGGCCCGGTACTGATTGCGCAGAAGGAAGGATTAGAAGAAGATAATCAGTAAAGCGGGGAAAACGAGAGGAAGATGGCGTTGAATACCCGAAGGGGTGGGGAACGGAAGAAAGACGCACGAAAGGACAAGAACAGCGATTAGCTCGCAGGAAAGGATATACCCCTTTCATAATTGACAATTCCAGACTTACTATTTGATCTTCTTGTAGTTCAAGTCCAAGACTTTACCGTTCTTCATATATCGGCTGAAGAGACGCAGACTGAATTTGCAAAAGAAAGAGGGTCATTAGATAGGATCAGGATACCTAAGCAACAAAGTGGTGCTTGATCATGACTCACGGGTAATAGGTCGTCTGAAAGAGGATCCCGTCTTTTTTGGTCATGAGAGGCGAGATCTGTTAATAGGTGGGACAGGGAAAGGATGAAGGCGTCAGCGTCGCGTGACTAAAGGAAGGAAACAGTGGAATTGAGACTGGGACTGAAAGTAATGAAACGCAGAGAGAAGAGAGGAAGCTGAAGCAATTGACGTGAATCAGGTACGCTCCCACTCACCACATTAACGCTCTGCGCGATGCACGCAATCCCGACTTCCTTGTGCTTCCTGACAAAGATATTCAGCCAAGCAGCGACGGCTAAGGCATCGGTGAAATCGTAGGCCTGTTCCAAGCCTTTGGATCCAGGGGCTTTGACTACATCCCAGACATTCCATTCATCGAAGCAGATCTTGATATCTCGGTCGCAGCAGTCCGGAATCTGCTCGCCGTAGGTGTGTGTCCGAGGCATCTTTTTCGCTAGGTCGATGAGGGAGGAGCAGACGTCGATGGCACGCTCGGCGGCCTGAGCGAGAGAAACGCGGGAAGTTGGAGTGAGGGATCGGTTAATTGAAACATACACAATCAATGAAGATGACCGAAGTCATATCTTACAGCTGGTCCGAACACATTCTTCTCGTAATCGGAAGTTCCATTGGGAGGGGCCAAATGATGACTGAGCATCGAGCTGTAAGTTGCAAGCGCGCGCGACAAGGGCGTAAAGACGAGTAAGCATGTGTACGCCGCATGGTCCAGCTTAGCGTCATTGGTCTCAACCACTCACTAAAAGTGCACACTATGGTAGTCGACATGCGGTACGACAGCTTGAAGAACCTCTCTATCCCAATCACTAATGCCGTCGAGACCACAAGATATGAGGTGGATCGAAGGATCAACGATCTTCAGGCCATGTGACCATTGAGCAGCCTTCTTGCCGTAATCGGAGGCATTGAGGTTGCCTACCTGTTGAGTGTCATTCGTTTGTTGGGATTTGGAGAATTAAATGATCAGTAGTGGGCGCGAATAGAAGGGGAAGAACCAAAGATACTCACCTGCCACGGTCCATACATTTCATTTGCTAAGCCCCAGTACTTAACATCATGGGGTTCCTTTCGCCCAGTATTTTTCCTTCGCAGATTTGCCCAGCTGAGTCTCAAGAATGTGAAAATTAGCTGTCTATAATCCAATCGGTTGAAACCCCCATGTGACATAAAGAAAATGAATGCGCCTGCGACATATTAATATCACATAGCACTCACAATGTATCTCCAGTCCCATTGCAATACTCTAACCATGCGAGGGCCTCTTCGAAAGTGCCGGTACCCACTGCGGATTCACTCTCGTCAAAAATTTCGCTACAGCTGATTTGACCAAAACACAGTTAGAGCAGACTTACTGTTTAGGCAGATAAATGGGGTGATACCAGTAGCTCGGCAGTAATCGATAAACTCGTCGGTACCAAACTGGTTCGTCTCATCGCCCAGCCAGGCCAGCTCGAGACGCTACCGATCATTCGACTCTCAGTAAGGCTGCATTACCAGAATAAAACACTTTGCATAATCCCACGATACTCACCTTCGGTCTTTGATCGATAGGACCAATGCCATCTTGCCAATGGTAGTTGGACACAAAGTTCCCACCGGGCCATCGAAGCATCGGTACCTGCAAATCGCCGTCCCTCCCAAGAACCTCCATCACGTCTTTCCGGAAACCCGCTCTTCCTTTTTTGATACCTTCGCCATCCTGCTTGACCAATAGGTCTGCAGGAGACGGATCTCGGTGATCATCGACTATACCCCCATAGATGCAGCGACCAAGATGCTCGAGGAAGCCAGAATAAAGCTTCGGGTCGACGATATCCGTGCTATTCTCGTTGATCAGAACCAAGGGGTCAACCCGGAGCACCGAAGAAGGAAGAGAGGGAGGATGAAGAGGTGCATTATCCTGGGAGGCTGTTTTCGCACTTATCTCAAATTCCATGATAGGGTAGGGGCAAGTTGCAAGGATGTGTAGATTGTAGTAGATGGTACAGGAAAACAATAAATGGACGGGGTATATAGTAAGAAACATTCCAGGCTCTATGTTTTGTACCTGCACAGATTTGATCGTCACTACACCATGATATATATGTAATCTGCAACGAAGGCAAGAGGAACCAGAATTTCGAGTCTCGTCCATGGTGCAACTTGGAAAATGCATCCTCGGCGTTGTGCCTGGCGCTTCCCTCAGAATCTCGCCTCGGGGGATTGTCGGCGATCGAAAGGGGGTGGAGGTCGATGTTTCGCCGGCGGCGTTCAGGGGAACTGCGCGCGATTTAAAGTACGTTTCAGATCAGACTTATCCTTTCCGTCCCAGCGGCACAATCTACCTGGTTAGCTCAGTTGGTAGAGCGAGTGACTTTTACGCTTCAACTACCCAAAGTAGTTGGTGTTACGTTGAGATCACTAGGTCGCGAGATCGAGACTCGCATTGGGTGTTGTCTTTTTGGCGCCTTTTTTGCTTCTTTGTATGCCTGCCACCCCAAACAGCACAGAATTTGAACATCCGACGCAGGGTTCCCGGTGTCCACCTAAAAGTCAAACTTGCACATCCTTTCAGGGTTTTTTTACGACCTCACGTTCGAATCCTTCCCGTCGACAGCCCGATCCTTGTGTTGTCCAGGAAATATGTGAATTGTCTAATGCTTATCAGATCACAGATCATGACTGTAAAGTTTCATAACGTCGTCGAAGCAATACAACTTGTTGATTGAGTAAGTGGACCACGCAGAGAGCGAAATGGAGACTTCCAAGCCGTCATCGAATATATATGAAACCTTGCTCGAAGGAACGATGGATTGCGTTTGACTCCAAATCCCTTTGTCAACCGTTAAGAGCCCACTTACAGCTCCTTCTTATCCTTCACCGTCTCAGTCCTGTCCATTGCCTTCAATCGCTCAACCAATGTCGGGTGAGAATGGTTCCACATCGAGTACAACCAATCGTTGTGCGGTGAACTCAGGTTCTCATTCTGGAGTTTGATGAGTGCTGAGCCTAGTTCTTCCTTCTTCCCGAGTTCGAGAGCAAATTGATCAGCCTGATACTCGTAGTGCCTCGTGATGGAGTTGATCATCAACGAAACGAATGGGTCGATCACGCCGGAAACGAGCTGGAAGAGCATGAACCCGATCATGACCGGTTGTTGACGGTAAGCGATATCATCTGAGAAACCGAAGGAGGAGAACATGGATGGGTTGTGGATGAAGAGGGAGAACAGGGAGAGGGAGAAGAACAGGTGGAATTGGCCGACGAAGAGAAGTTTGGTCGGGTGGGCGTACTTCCAGTGACCGAGTTCGTGCGCAATAACTGCCTCGATCTCGCCAGGGGTGGATTGTTCGATCAGGGTGTCGTAGATGACCTGCGGTGGTATAACGAGGGATCAGTCTCGGAGCGGAATGGGAGGTGAGCGAGGAGAGAGACTGCGGACGGTTTCAACTCACAATATGCTTCGACCAAGGCAATCCATAGAAATAGGCGTTACTGTGGCCACTCCTCTTACTACCATCGATCACATAGAGATGCTTGAGTGGGAAACCCAATTTGCTAGCGAGTGCTTCCACGCGTGTTCGGAGCTCGCCCTCTGGAAGAGGCGTGAGCTTGTTGAACAAGGGCTGAATGAAAGTGGGGTAGACGACTTGAAAAACGATGACGAAGATGAAGCTGGGAGAAAGAACGGGAGAGGTAGGATGAGCAGGTTTTAGCAATGAGCTGGACATCCATAGAAAAACGGGCGAGGGGGGAAGCAACAGCTCAACTCACAAGAATGCCATGGTGTACTTGACAAATCCATCTCCAGCCCAATCGATGATTTTCAAGAAAGCAGCCAAAACGGGCAAACCGAGAACGGCAGACAAGGCCAACCCTTTAAACAAATCCGAAAGCCAAAGACCAATTGTCAACTTGTTGAAGCCATGTTTCTCCTCGATGACGAAATGGCTGTAAAAGTCCAGCGGGATCGAGGGAATCATGGAGCACAATGCTAGAAGAGTTGCATAGACGAGTGATTTCGCGATCGGATATCGGTCTGAAAAGCCGGGAGTTGTGAGAGAAGTAGACGAGACGACTTTATCCAAGACTATGCCAGCGGCTGTCCATGTACCCGCGTAGATGCCACCGAGGAGAAGACTCAAGCTTAGCAACTGATCGAATGCGAGACGGAAAAGGCGGAATCGGGCTTTGTCTTGGCTGTAGGCTTGAGATTTGATGTATGTTTCCTGGGGGATGTGCTTGACCAGGGAAGGGGGCGGGGTTGGCAGGGAGTACATGCGGAGTTGGCGGGAGCTAAGAAAAGGGTGGG
>JANGFI010001680.1:0-23875 GCA_025758705.1 Goffeauzyma gilvescens
CCCCCCCCCCCCCCCTTTCCTGACGAATGGCCCGTCGCGCCGTGGACTCGCGTCCCCCTCCTGTTGGTTGTTCTTTTTTTCCCTTTTTGCGCGTTTTAGCTGTGTTTTCTTTTTTCAATGTTTCCTAATTTCTGTTCGCATTCCCTTTTCTTTTCTTTTGTTCCCCTTTGTGACTTTTGGTTTGGGTTACGCCGTTTCCCTCGAGGGGGGGGGGGGGGTTCTTTGATATCCGACCATGTGGTTTATTGCCGAGGAAAGGGGCAGAAGGGGCAGAAGGAAAGGAATAAGGTAGTCGCCAAGACCATGCCATGACCAATGACCAATGACCATTGGAGAGGAGTAAAGGGGGATAGTGTGGGTTAAAGGGGCTGTGTTCATCCCTTTTGTTCCAACGTAACACCAGAAATACAACCTGTAGATGGATGGATAGAGGATGGTCTAGGTGGATCTTGTGGAAGAACTGCCAACATTGATCACAGAGACGCAGATATATAAATACCGGAGGGCGAGGGGTAAGGTTTTCTCACTTGAGAGAAGAAACGCAACGTTTGACTTGGAATTCACGATTGCACCAGCGACGCGCGCGGTTTGGAGGATCAAGATCAAGCAAGATTAGCGGCCAAATCAAACTCATTACCCTCCGTTTCCCTCTTCTTATCATATTCGGTCTTCTGGTGCCGATTTGATCGATCCGATCTCCAGATACTCCAGATACTCCTCATACTCCTGCACCCGAACTCCCCCCACCCCTTCCCTCCCTTGCCATCATGTCCAATTCAACCTCCCTCTCCTGCCCCCCTCTTGCCTCTCCTTGCAACCCAATCCCTGGCAGTCCCAACCTCCTCTCCAACGAAGTCGCGTACCTCAACTACGGCTACAACATCACCCGATATGTCGCGATCATCTTCGTCGTTGTCTTCGGCCTTAGCTTGCTCGGTCACTTCGTGTTTGGAATCGTGGGAAAAGGTCATAGATGGGTGTTGTATACCTTGGGTTTGGGAGCACTAGGTGAGAGCTACATGGCCTGTCCGCGGATCGAGTTGCGTAGATGGTCAGAGAGAGTGTGTTATCCTGAATTGCTGAACATAATCCCGGCTCGTCGTTCGTTATCCCCCTCGTTCACCATCGCTCTTTCACCTCTCTCGCGACACCGCTCGCTCCGCAAACTCGCAGGCGAAACAATCGGCTGGTCAGCACGTCTCTGGTCCTCCGTCTCTACAGTTTGGGATCCGACGTTTGGAGGTTATTGGTATAGCAATGTGAGTAGGCAGAGTGATGCGACGAGTAGAAAGGGGGTTGCAGTAGAGGGGCTGTAGAATGACCGATGGTGGTGGTTGGCGCTGGCTGAGCTGAACTGAACTGACTGATCGTGCGTATCTTTGTGGTCTATCGCTAACACCGACGACCGACGTCTCCGCTCCGCAATCCCCCGCAGTTCACCGCCTTCCTCATGCAAATCTCGACTTTGATCATCTCACCCGCCTTCCTCGCCGCCGGCAACTACGTTCTGCTCTCTCGCCTGATCTTGATCCTCGGAAAAGATTACATCTTCCTCCATCCCTCGTCCTACACCTTCCTCTTCGTCACCGGTGATGTTATCTCACTCGTCATCCAAGCGGTCGGAGGTGGGATCGCTTCTGCAGCACCGGATTTGGAAGGAGCGAACAATGGTGCTTACATCATGGTGGGAGGTGTCATGTTCCAGATGGTCGTCATGCTGGCGTACACGTTCGTGTTGACGAGTTATATCGTCAGATGGAAGATGGATAAACCGTGCAGAAATAGAGTGGAGTTGTTGAATTGGTGGCCCGATAGGATGTGTAACAGGAAAGTGAGGGAGAGGAGGCGAGCCAAGCGAGCAAGGCGGGCGCAGGGCTTGCAAGGGTCTTCCACTCTGCAAGGCAGCGACAACAACAACAACAACAACGGTCCCAGCAGAATCCTATCCTTTTCAGAATCAAACCGAGGGCTCGGAATCGGTCTCACGCCGAACCAAATGCGAAGAGTCAAAATCATGTTAGCTGCTTGTGCGACGTCGACTTTCTTGATCTTTGTCAGGTCGTGAGTTTAAGCCGAGCCTTCTTCTCCTTCATATCCTCTTTCTCTTGGACTATTTCGCGTTCCCTTCGTTATTTCTTCTCTTTGCCCTTTGTCCACATCTTCATTCGCCGATCTCCTTTGGCCGGTCTTCTTCTTTGTCGTCCCTCGATTTCGAAATCTTCTTTTTTTCTTCCTTTCTATTCGTTTTTCTTCTTGCTTTCTTGCTTTCTTGTCAACCGGACGCGAACTGACAGCTGACCTGACCGAATCTAATTTCTCACATATTATCTCTCTTGACATGGTCTATTCAACCCATCCTCTCTGCTTCTTCACTCGCCATCCCTTTCGCTCCCTCGCTTTCTCTTCTTCCTCGCTCGACCTCACTTGCCTCTGCTCACCATGGACTCGCCTTTGCTTCGGCTCCCTCGCCATCACTCGAATCCTTACCTCCACCATCACAGCATCTACCGATGTGTAGAACTTTTGAAAGGATGGCATGGCCCGATCATCAAGAATCAACCCTTGTTCAACTTCTTGGATGGGATGTTAATGGTGAGTACCGAAGTTGGGAGGGGGAGTTGGTAGAGTAACAGTGAAAAGGCGGATCGCTAACCTTTATCTTTATTCTCTTGTCCCAAATCGTGCTCGATGTCGTCGTCGTCTTTCACCCCATTCCCCTTGCATCCCGCCCCACCCCTCCCAGGCCCTCGCCTGCGTCCTCTTCAACATACTTCCTCCCGGAATCCTCCTGAAAGGAATTCCAAACGCAACTTCCTTCCACCATCATTCACCTTCGCAACTCACCGCGGGCGAGAACGGCGCGTATGATATGGACGAGACGAACTACGGGAAACGGCTGGACGGCACGAACGGCACGAACGGCACCAATGGCGTTCATCCTGCAAATGAGTACAATAAGCACAACAAAGCGTCGTTGGCATCCGCAGAGGCCAAGCACGGTTACTAAGGGGCCTTGTCGATTGCCAATTTGCGCTTCCTCCACACCAGGATGTGAACTGAGTTTGCTTCCGAGACGAGTAGCTGTACGACACCAGACAACACGAGAACGGCTGCGGCACATCTCGCCCGGGCATATTCTGACATGATCGAGCTTATAGAGAAAACCAGGTCGGGTCGGGTCGAGGACTTTCTTCCTCATTTGTTTCTTTCCTTTCGCTTTTCCTAAGCTTCCCTCAATTTTTAGACTTTCTTTAGATCTCTTTTCCGTATGGTTAAAAAACGATGGACCGACATATGTTTCATGTAAGAACGGTTTTACGAATTTGTACAAAAGAAATTGACGGCCAGGCGGACAGACAAATAGACCAGAGAGTTAGGCTTGATTAACATTGCTATTCGTTCCTGCTGTCTATCGTATTTTCTGGCTTGCATGAGATTTTGTGTTACAAATGTTATGTGTACGTTCGGAAGAGTGAAAGGTCATGCAGGTTCCAATGCGTAAGGAGTTGAGAAATGAAACGTTATTTTCAGTGACATGGGGGGAGGGGGGGAGAGAAAAATGCAAAAGAAGAAACGATGCACGAACAGGATAAAGAACAGGCTTCGGGGAGTCCGGATCTACTTGGCAGCCGCCGCGTTCTCGAACGACTTTTCATGTCATAAAACGAGTTGTGACATTACGATTTGTACAAAGAGAGAAAGTCAAAGCAGCTGAAGATGACGCGGCCAAAAGGAAAAAGATGATGGATGGGAGGGCTGGTGTCGATTTGACACTGTGATTCGCTTTACTTGATTCTAGAGACCCCGCCTGTCTTGGCAGGCGCTTTCAATTTGGAGTTACAGAGTTTTCGTTCCGTTTTAAAATCAGGTAAGAACGGAACGGAATCGTTAGGTTAGAACGCGGGAAAGAATGGATTGAAAGCTACCCAAGAGTGCCTTTGGAAATGAGCCGGCACGCTTAGCCACCCTTTGGCCATCTGCGCCTTGCCAGTCGCGGCGACCTTCACCAAACTTTTGGAGTGAAGCCCCACTTAGTCCTTCAAGGACTCCGGTTCACCCCTGAATCAATTCACCCAGTCATCCGGCTGGTCTCTTTGTCGCCCGCCACCTTCGCGCCAATCTATGGTGGGTCAGCTGATGTCAAGTCTTGGTGCATGTCCTTATCTGCTTCGAAGAAATCCAAGGCACAACTTTGATTTTCCCGGCGTCTCCCACTTTAAACTTCACTTAAGCTCATACGAACCCGGGTCCACCTTTGATCGCTCCGCCTCTGTCCGCAAGGGCATGAATTCGTTCCCCCCTTTGTTCGATTTACAATTGCATGTGGTACTTATTCTTTACTTGCACCTTCAAGCTTTCTCGGTCAAGCTCTGATTGTGCCATTTTCTCTGCCTTTGGATTCCCCTTTGTCGCATCCATTTCACTTTTTCGAAGTTGAAGTCGCAGAAGTGGTAGTCTGGGGGCTTCTTGGGAACCGTCTGGACGTGTGGCGAACAGAAATGCTGTGCACCCCATCTTGCCTCCCTTTCATAGCGGTGCCTAGCATGCTTATCTCACACGGCGTTCGTCGCTTCGCGCAACCATGAATACCCTCGGGAGGGATGCAGGCGGTCATGTGATGTGCCATGAGTGGTATGCAGTATCGTTTTTTGCCACCAGTCCCCTCCCTTTCCTCTCCTTTGTTCCATACAACCCTGCTTCGCCTCCCGAGAACGTAAGCCCCCTCTGCCCTCGTCTGTCCTCGCCCACCCTCGTCATGCGATAGATGCCCTGCCCTGCCTTACCCCGCGCCACCCAACCGACGAGCCATCGTACGACGGTGACAGTGACGGCGATATAAGACACGCCAAATTTGGTCAGAAAACTCATTGAGACAGGAAAGTCCGTAGTTGTAAAGGGTGCATCACCCCCTTTCCACTTCGCATCTTCAAACACGAACAAGACTTGAACTGCAAACAGCATACTCCAACAGCATCTGAAGTCCATCATTGATCTACCCATCGATAACAACGTGCCCTCAACATGTCGGATATCGAAGATACTGATAGCGGATATGATTCTGATGTGGGCAGTATTGATGGAGCAGCGACAGTGTTACCTGAGATAGGCGAAGAGGAACAGATTGTCATGGATATACAATATTTGTGGGAATCGATTGATGGTATCCTAAATTCGGAGAAATCACGGTCCGCCCCCGAACCAAAGACTGCTGATTACTCCGATCCTGAGTTTCTGAAAGCCATCTATGATTACATAGACAAGTATGAAGGGATGCTAGCGCACATGTGGACGGGCTGTTCGCGATTCATTCCCTGGATTGTCGGATGGGAAGACTGGGATTTGATGACATCCGATGACACCAAACCTGAAGAAGAAGATTCTGGCGACCGTTCATTCAACTTCTTGAAAGGCCTTAAACATGAGTTAGAGCACATGTTTGACCACCCAACAAGCACAGCTAATTACGAGGTTGGCGTAACGGTTGGAGCGGCTATGATAGACGTCCTAAAGGCATGGATGGAATTGTACATCACTCAGAAACAACCACAGCTGGACAAGCTTGAAAATAACGATATGCGATGGCAGTATCCGATCTCCTTTGACTGTGCTTGTGATCTTCGAATACTCTCATTGGAAACCAAGCAAGGTTTAGTCGAGGAATTACACAAGCTCCTGCAACTTGAATCTGGAACAACGATGACAATGATTGAGGTGGTGCAAGATATCTATTCCCCGATATTGTCGCATCACCTCTCGACCTCTGAAGTATCGCACCATGTCAATCCGACCACGACGACGACGGATTATTACGACCAAGCTACCTCTGGTACAATTGCAAGTGCTCTCACCGGCGGAAGTACTGATACTACGGATCCATCCATCTCTGCAAGTGGCCTGCCTCACAGGCCAAAGTCTGGTACTACGGATCCATCCATCCCTGCAAGTGAGATCCTGGGACAGTCTCAATTGAGCTATTGGTTATGAGCGCTTCAACCAACGGTGTCCCCTTCTTGTGCCTCTTGACTCCCATATCTCGCTCCCAAATCTAGTCCTGCGAGGATATCGTCCTTTATTACCCTCTTTACACGGATCTTCCACCAAGACCCTCGTTCTCCCTTTTTATTCTTTGTTTTCGGCCGTCTGCCCTTTCAGTCTCGCACTGCTTCTTTTTTTTTTGTCCTTTCCGTTCTATTTTTTCTCTCTTCTTCCTGTCTAGAAAGAAAGTAAACCAAGGAGTAAGCCACGTAGCGAAAGTCTCGAACTGTTCCCATGATTTACCATCTTTGCCTTGCTAAACGCTGCCCATAAGATTTGTTTCGACACACCAATCCCTATCCATTAGTACGGAATTGCTTTGTTGATAGGGAGGGAAGGTCGTGAGGAGCTACAAGTGCCTTTCTCAGTATTATCATCGACGGAATGGTGATTAGGATGGAACCTTACTTTCCGCCCAGATAGAGAGGTAAGTGAGTGACAATTCCATGTCTAGTGTGTCTTATGAACCCCTGGGAGACAGCATGCATGCCCCCGAGGTTTCCGCAGGGGGGTCCTACGGTGGGACACGTGACGAATCACGCATCCTACACCAAACGCCATCACTTCTCCTCCCACCCGCCCCCCCCCCCCCCCCGCCTCCAGGGGTCCGCCCCGATCGGAGCTCGCGAGGGCGGGGGGGGAGAGGGGCGGAGTGCAGACCGGGCCCGGAATCCCGGTCACGTGCCTGAAGGGGGGCTGGGGCTGTACGATAAATCGAAAGGGCAGATGAGGAGAGGAGAGGACAGCCGGGCAACGGCAGGGCAGGGCAGGGCAGGGGGGGGCGGGGGGCGCGTACGCGTACGCGGGAGGATGACGAAAGCAAGTGAAATCGAGCGACGGTGTGTGTGTGTGTTTGCGGTTTGATTGTTTGTTTGTGACGACGACGACGACGGGGGGGGGGGTCAGGCGTGGAGGGAGGGTTGGGCGGCGCCATTGCATTGCATTGCATTGGAAAACGTCTTCCTCTCTGCGCCCTAACCCAATTCGTAGCAACCAAACCGTATGCACTGCACTTGCACTTGCACTGCGTGTTTGACGGATGAGTGTCGTGGGTTCCCGTGCGCGTTTGGGGGTTGCGGGTTGCGGGGGTCGTTGACAGGACCGTCAGCCTCTTCACGTTCTTTTCTTTCTATTTTATGTAGACATTCCATCCTACTTTCTCTCTCTCCCCTTTCTTTCTCTCTTTCTTTCTTGTTATCCACGACGGCTTCTGATTCATCTCGCCATCTCATCGTTTCATCTTGGATCGATTATATACATTCCTCTCAGAAATATCCTCTTCGCTCTCCAGGCGTGTCCCATTCGGTTGTCTACGACCAGAAGCAGACCCAAAATAAAGGAACACTCTGAATCACCGCCCGCCCCCAAAATGTCCTCCGCCCAGACACCCAGTCATCATCACGATCATCCACACGGCAAAATGACAGAGAGCCAGAAACAGCCGGAGTATATCCTCGCGATCAACTGTGGTTCCTCATCCATCAAGTCGAAGCTGTACCTGCGCACCGACGCGCGGACCGATCTCGTCGCCGCTCACGGCCACGGCCATGGCAAAGGTCAAGAAGGACTGACGGAGGGGCGCCTCCTTCAGGTAGCAGAAGCGACTGTCAAAAATATAGCGGCCAAGGGCGAGAAAGTCAAGGTGAATATTCGTTGGTTGGATTTACCGAATCCAACCGGGGGTGCGGGAAAGGAGCATAAGACGGTCAAGTTGGGAGAGGATAAAGAGCAGGAGACTGAGGATGAAGATGGAGCCGCGGTCGATTGTGAGTTTCTTTCTCAAGTCTTTCTTCAAGTCTTTCTTCAGGTCTTTCTTTCTTTCTTTCTTTCTTTCTTATATTCGTCCTTTCTTTCTTTCGTCCTTTCTTTTTTCTTTCTGTCATTCTTCCTTTCTTTCTTTAGTTCTTTCTTTCTTTCTTTCTGTCATTCTTCAAGTCTTCGAACCACACCCCTCTTCTTCCCTACTCTTCCATCCTTGGTCTTTCATCATTATCCTCATACGACATTTTCTTATTTTATTTTTATTTTCCCCATTCCCGAACGGTGGACAAGGAATCATTGAACATAACAGGATGTGGCGGGAACGATGCATGCGTGAGAGAGAGAGTGCAAGGTGGCTGACCAATTTATTCTTCTCCTTCCTTCACTCTTCCGTCTTATGCACTTCTTTCTGGAATTCGGGCCACATCTCACGTTCCCGATCGATCCCTATCGACACCACTATTTTGTCCTGTCTTTTGGAATACCTCCTGGTGTTCCTGATCGGTTGTGGTTTCCAACACTTTTTCCTTTGATGTCGTCGTTTGTCATCGTCGTCGTCGTCGTCGTCGTCCTAATTGTATTCGGTGCACATCCGCCGATCGACATCGTCCACCGTCGCTTATTATCGTCCACACCGTCCATCGTCGACGCTGTCTCCACCGTCCCCTTTTTCCCGGATTTCTTCCCGCCACTTCGCCACCCCCCTCGCACAGACGCCTCTCTCCCACCCCTCCTTCTCTCCCTCCTAACTTCCTCCGCCTACTTTCCCAGCCAACCCGAAAGCAGCTCCCACACCTCCACCTCCCCGCTCGGTCTCATCCTCCGGACCGGATTCCACAAAGACCAGATAACACACATCGCTCATCGGATCGTTCATGGTGGACCCAGTAAAGAGCCTATTCAGATTACAAAGGAACATGACGAGGGATTGAAGGAGATGGATAAGTTGAGTGCTTTTGCGCCGTTGCATGTGAGTGTCCGACCGTCGAAACCCGTCGTGCGGTCTCGACCACCGCTGGCCTCGGTATGACCCCCCATGTGCCGGCTGACTGACGACGGTCTACCCTGTTTTTTCTCACCGCGAATACGCTGGCGTTCCCTTTTGTTCTCGCAGAATCACTCCGCCGTTCTCGCCGTCCGATCCTGTCTCTCCGCTCTCCCAAACCACACCTCCGTCCTCACATTCGACACCCTCTTCCATCAAACACTACCTCCTGAAGTCTACACCTATGCTCTTCCCCCGAGCGAAGAAGACACACCCGTCCCGATTCGAAAATACGGATTCCATGGGTTGAGTTATATGTCGATCTTGGATAACATGGCGAAGAAGCTGGGCAAGAAGAAGGAGGACGTTAATATCGTTGTGGCCCATTTAGGGAGTGGCGGCAGTACATGCTGTATCAGGAAGGGGAAGAGTGTGGATACGAGTGAGTTTCTCATCTTCTCTTCGTTCGTCCGTCTGTGCATCGCGTGCGAGTGCGTGGTCCGTGCTGACTGGGCCCCTAACGTACTCCTTCGCAGGCATGGGGTTAACCCCACTCGAAGGTCTTGTAGGAGGAACACGATCAGGATCGATCGACCCGACCGCTGTATTCCATACCGTCAAGGACTGTTCATCCGACGCTGGACTCGACGGAATCAACGTGACTCGAGCGGAAGCTTCGTTGAATAAGTGGGTGGTGATGTTTTCCCTTACTCTTCTTTTTTTTTTCTCTGCGCTCTTTACGACAACTAACCTACTGTACAAAACCCCTGCCCCCCACCCTGAACCTTTGCTCGCTTCGGATCGAACAGGAAATCCGGCTTAACCGCCCTCGCCGGCACGGCCAACTTCGGTCTCATAACCACTCGTCTAACCGACCCATCCTCTTGTTCACCCTCGGAACACTCCTCCGCCTCCCTCGCGTACGCCGTATACGTCGACCGTCTCATGTTCTACCTGACATCCTACCTCTCAAAGTTGTTCTCAACTCTCCCCGCTGGCGAAGTCGATGGACTCGTTTTTAGTGGGGGGATCGGTGAGAGATCGGCTTATATTCGTGCAGATGTTGCGAACAGGTTGGCGTGGATCGGTGCGAAGATTGATAAAGAGAGGAATGAGGCCGCTGGGAAGGGTGGGAAGGACGGTGGGGAAGAAGAGGTGGTGACTTGCGTGGGCGGTGAAGGAAAAATCAAGCTGTGGGTGGTTCAAACGGATGAGGAGCTCGTTTGTGCCAAGATGGCGATGGATTAACATGATAGGTAACGAAAGCTGATGTCGAAGGAAGGGTTGAAAAGAGACCGTTTGAAGGCATCAACAATGGAAAAAGAGAAGAAAAGTTGTAGCATACCAAAGTTTCCTATATCAATATCAGAAGCAGAAAGAAAAGGGAAAGGGACAGGAATTAACAGTGGCATGGCTGCGGTTTCGAAAAGACCTCCCTTTAGCCTCTCTCGCATCTCAGTCAGACATCTCCCTTCTTCCTGGCGGCTCAATCTTCCCAGGCGAGCGAATGGTCGGAAACTGAGACGACCTTTACCGCCCTCCACCCTCATACCAGAACATCTTCAGCAGCACCTCATTCCAAACTACAGCCGCTGTCCCTCTGAGCCACCGCCGACCACGACCATCGTCCGTGTTCTCACTGGGAGGTCCCCATGAAACGGAAACGATTATCAAATAAAAGGGAGGGGAAAAAAGGCATCTGGGCCGCCCGGGGGGAGGGGGGGGGGAAGCCAAGCGCCCTTCAATGATGTCACCGAAGCGCCTGTTGTCAGCGAAAGGGATGTTAACGTGAATGAGGCAAAAGCAGGTCAAAGGGAGGCTGCCCGGAGGTTCGGATGTAGAGCCGTCAGTCAACAACCACGCTATACCGATGACCTTATTTTTGTTTACCCCCTATTCGAAAAGATAAAGCACACCAAAACCAAAACACGAGCACGTTTATGGATGCATCGGAAAGGAGGAGAAAGCGACAGAGGCTGTAGGCTATAGGTTGAAAGGTTACCCGATTGTTTGTGTGTGTGTGTGGCTGGAGGAACGAGACTGGGTCCTTTGAGCGGTCGTTGAGAGGACATTGGTCGAGAGGGCGACGTGGTGACATGTTGAAGAACGTGGTACTGAGCTTGAAATATATGGTAATCGAGAGATCGAAGTCTGTTCGATCGTTCATTTTGATCCTCTGTACTCATCAACATCGATGCCATCACTTCCTTTCAGGTGCAACGGATGCACACCTGGAGAAAGCAAAAAGCGCTCGGAATTTCCAATTCCGGTTATCAAGCTGGACTAAGGTCGTGTTTGTTTTTAGTCGAGTGGAGTTCGATGGGACGAGGGAACGCAACCTGTTCAACAAAAACAAGATAGAAAACACAACAGCACCGACACTTTATAAAAGTCTATAACAAAATATACCACCAAACAAGATCGAGAACCCTCCATTTCCACTCATTCCAACACTCTTTAAATCACTCACTCCGCCACTCGCTCGCTCGCTCGCTCGCCCATCATGGACCCCCCAATCCCCGGGATGGGTGGCGTCCGTGACCCCGCCATCGTCATCGGTCCGTTTAAGCCTTCTCGCCCAGGTTATGGTCCAGTATTATCCTATGTCCAGGCGGCGAACTTGCCTCATCCGTTGATTATTCATCCGCTGTTGAATCTACAGCCTTGGGATCGGAAACCTTATCCAAGTGAGTCACATTTTTTTTTGCTTCTATGACCGACGGTTTCGGTCAATGTAACGTCTTCGCAACCTCGAGGCTAAATCGATAACCATTTACTGGTGTCCTTCTTCATGTGTAAAACACAAACAGAATATCTTGCTGTGAGTGGAATGTGCAGAAAATAAACGATTTCTCGGAGTCATCACCCGGTTCTGGTTCTCCACTTTGAGTGACGACTCTCTCACTTTCTATCCCTTGATCTCCCGCTACCTTTCTTTCTCTGACGCCGATACATCGCTTCTGACTCACCATCGTCACCTCATATCACGCCCATCCACAATCCGACTCGTTTCCATCAATCACATCCCACGATGATCGAACTCTATGCTACGACCACTTCATATTGGCGGTTCGATCGTAATGCAACTCAGTATAACGTCAGTAAGTACAACTTCGGGAAAATATATCTATACATACTACTATTAGCCCAGTCGAAATCCATACAGCCTCGGTCTCTCCGAAACAAAGACCAAACGACGTATCGCGTACTGATCATAATATCAATTCCCTTCTTCCTCATTCGCCCTCGACAACGTCTCAGCGGAACACCCAATGTATGCTGCCATATGGGTGGACTACGATGATACTGAGACAGAATGTGGGTCTCGTCTGTTCACGCACTTTAGGAATAGCAGCGACTGGTATACCTCTCTCTCACGATCCTTGTTTTGTCGTTCATCTCCCACCTACGGCAACTTCACCCTCTCGCACTCGACCGCTCAACTTTCGCAGGGATCAAAGAGCGTGGCCAACCAGCGACATCCCCCATCGTGGAAGAACTGCATCTCGGACATATTGATTCCGGTGAGTCGACTATCTCCTCATTCTCCTTCTTGTCGCTCTCCCGCTCGCTCCCAGCCTTTGCGCTCCGTTTGTCCCCAAAGTTGTCATGGCGCCTTCTTTTCATCATCCCCGGGCACTGAAAACCGCACTCTATCCCCTATGGTGATCCGTCTTGTCGGTGCTGTAGGTTGGTGTATCCGAGTCCGGAATCGAATGGGCGTCACATGCGAGGACGTCTTGTTTGCGATATTTGATTTTTTTGCATCTCCGTGAGTAATGAGTGTAGCGACACAGCGAGAGATTCCAAGCAAGAAATGAAAGAGGGCAGAAGGAGGTGAGCGTTACCTGACCCTTCTGTCTCTTTCGTCTCCTTTCTGTCGCGCTTCTAAAATTCAGATTATACGTCGACGAGCTCGGGGAGATGGTGAGTCTAGCTCCCAGGGTCTTCTCTGGACCTCGACCCGTTTCATACGTTCTCCTATTGACATTTCTCCCAAATCCCTAGCACCCTAGAGCTGTAAGAATGTAAGTCACGCTGCTTAAGCACGATCTGCGTCATCTCCCCTGCGTGGGATAAAACTCAATTTTTTTTCTTCCTGGTTTCACAATCGGGTGTTTGTTCCTGTCTTACTCTTACCGAAATACATAGAATGGAACAACAATAGTAAGTCCTACCACGAGCTGCCACGATCATCGCGACCTATGATACTGAACCACATTTTTCGCTCCTGTATTACTTGGACTATTTCTCCAGTTTCGAAAAAAGACGTCTCGGTTTCTTTGATGGAGGGATCGAGGGATACAGGAAATCAGATGCCCTTCTTGGACAGATTTATTTTGCCGGACTACATAATGGTCTGTCCTTATCTCGTTAGTCCGTTCGTGGGGGAGAGGAAACGCTGACACCCATACCTGCATCTGCCATCATTACTCGGCGTCATCGTTCTGATGTGATCTTACACAGACGATATCTCACGAGCGACCTTGAAGAAGAAATACAATTTTGCAGCTCAGAATTTGGTCATGTTGAAACTCGGTGAGTCGCTTTCATTCGATTCATCTTCATCATTCGAAACAACAGAAAAGGGCCTGACTTTCGATTGACTGTATCTTCTCCTTCTCCGATGCGCTGCGTTGTGGTCTGGTTTGTTTTGTTCGCACCGCTACTCGTGGCGAAACGGTGGTAGGTGTATGCTGACGACGGCGAGGATGCCCATCGGAATAATATGAACGAGAAGAATGACAGTAAGTGTAGGTAGTGACAACAAATGACGTCAAAATACAAAACTGCAGGAGAGAACGGGGGGACCAGAAGGGTGCCCGCTTTAGGGCGAAAAGGGTATACGACTGGTAACTGTAGAACTACGCGCCATAGATAGAAAGCGTTTCGATAGCATGGCAGGAAGATGTTCACGACTATGAATAGTCAGATAACTAGATATTGACTGTAGAGTACAATGCTAGAGATCAGAACACCATCAACCAGTGATCAGTAACTCGCACTCTGACCAGCGAATTGGCGACATCTCCCCTAGTCTCACGCGGCAATGGTGGCGATGGTGGCGATTTCGACTCTGCGCGTCTTCTTCTGCCTCCTGGACGGAAGGGGCTAACACAGCCTCTCTACAAAAGGGGTTAGGGGATCAAAGGAAGCACAAATCACAAAGGCGACATATCACACACCCGCCAACTACTATTCGCCTTCTTTGATGGACTCTGGAGTCAGTCTCAGGAAGAATTTGCATATATATACTGTGCCCCCCTCCGTCTACCACAGACTTGCCGTACATGCTCGATATCATCCTTACCCCTCACCCAGCGCACGAAAACATTGTCCACACCGATTACATCACAGCAATTCGCGGACCTCAAGCTCCGCATCGTCAACAACTTCTCCACTGCCTTTTAGTGCTCAACCTCAAACTGAACAACATGTCCCAACCCGCCGTCCAACCGATCATTGAACCGATTGCGAATTACGCTGTTGGAGAGTATGATGTGAAAGCGGACTTGGATGCTTTTCAGATTCGAGTGAGTGATTCCTCTCCCCGCTATACCACCATCCCAGCCCCAAGACGCTCGTATTCATATCTAATATGCCCCGTATGTATTTCTCTCTTTCTTCTTACCTGTCTGGATGTGCTCATTTTTCCCGAGTCGCAGGCTATCGAGATGCGAGAAAAACTTAATCGCTGGAACGTCGATTTCTGCCATCATCACGTCCGAATGAAGGATATGTGGTGGCACGCCCGTGAAGTCACACTTCTTCTCCTTCCCGCTTCTTCCTCTTCTTCCCCCTCGGATACTTTCTCCTTTGCGCTGGATCCCAAAGGCGCCGAGTACAAGGAAAAATGTGAAGAGTTTATGACGAAGTGGGACGTGTTGGAACGCTTTTTGGATGAACAGAGAAAGGAAATCGAAGAGGAAGAAGAGGAAAAGAAGAGGGCTTTGGAGTTGATAAAGGAGTTGGAGATAAAGAAGATGGAGGAAGAGTTGAATGAGGAGGAAACCAAGGAGGGGGAGGAGAAGGAGCAGGAGGAGGTCAACCGGGAGAAAGACAAGGCGAAGGTCGACGAGGCAAACGCCTCCAACGAAGCGAAAGAGGTAGTTGAAGAAACAGGAGAACCCGTCGAAGTGGTGAAACAGGATGGAGAGGCTAAAGATAATGATGAACCCAAAGCCGCAGAAGCCCCCCAAGCTGTTATGGCTGATGCGGGAAACCCGACTGTAGATGCCAAGTAGACGAAACGAACGCACTGGAATGAAGTTGCACTGAATGAAAATCGCATTGTGGGACAATTTCTGTGTTGTTTACAAACAAACTCACGCACCCATACCTCCTGGAATGCGCTCCCCTCACGCACCCCATCCATTAGCGTATCCCTGAACCTGACCCTGACCCTGGCTCTGGTCGTATCCCTGAGCTTTACCTTGAGCCTCCATCGTCATCGCTTCATATCCACCCATCGGCTGCATATATCCCTGATGACCACCGCCATTCTCCGCCATCATCATCGCATCCGGCTTTTGTTGCCGTTGTTGTTGTCCGCCGTATCCTGCAGTGCCCATCCTCATCCCCGCACCCACACCCACACCTCCTTCATACCTCCCTGCCCCATCTGCCCCGGCACCTGCTCCGGCGAAAGCCATCGCGTCTTCCATCGAATATCCATTAGCCGTCATTTTCTGGAAATACTCGCTCCAGGCTTGTTGTCGTGCGATCTCATAGGCAGCTGGATCGGAGCTGTATGCAGTTGCGTCGAAAGTGGTGATGGCTGCTTGAGGTAGATCACCATTAACGGCGCCAGGGGGGAGAAGCGAGGAAGATCCAAGGGAAGAAGAAACGGTCCGAACATTCGGAGTAGACCGCGCTTTTCGGATTTTCATTTCCTTCATTTGGTTGTTGAGATCTACCATCGACGATTCCGGGGCAAAAGTCGGGTAAGCTACTCCGGCAAGTTGACTCGATTTCGAGGGAGGCAAGACGACCCAACCCTTCCCCTTCCCACTTCCTGCTACGCCGTCGAGCCCTCCCCCAAGAGAGGCGTGCGATTGAGCCTGAGCATTTTTCCAAGCCGCTATCCTTCTTGCGATCGGCATCCCGTATTCCATCTCGTTCGCAGGTGGGGCGGGGTAAGCTCGTTCTCGCTCTTTTTCTCGTGTTCCTTCTTTCTTTCCGTATTTTCCGCGCTCGGAATAGTCGTAGGTGTAGACGCCATCGGAGATATCGACCGCGGATCTCGAAGTCTGTTGGGAGGTTCCTGGATGAGTGTCGGCAGGGGTGGGAAAAAATGGGAAGGCCGAGCTCGAGGAGGACGAC
The DNA here is from genome assembly GCA_025758705.1 of Goffeauzyma gilvescens. Taxonomy (NCBI): domain Eukaryota; kingdom Fungi; phylum Basidiomycota; class Tremellomycetes; order Filobasidiales; family Filobasidiaceae; genus Goffeauzyma; species Goffeauzyma gilvescens. The sequence continues at coordinate 16,106 of JANGFI010001680.1, forward strand.
TGGGAGTGAGAATGGGAATCCGTGCTATCTGTATGAGGTTCACCCCCAAATCCTGACCCCAACCCCCTCATCATCGTTGAATGTGGTGGTCGAGTACTTGTCTCTGAATCGGGCATGTAGGAACCTCTCTCCAGTTCTGGGTGGTGTTGGACCTGCTGCCGCGAGGAAGGATGAGATGGACGAGATACGTAACCGGATTCTAAGCGCACGCGAGCATCGAAGACGTCTTCTTCTCGTGCGGCGGTGATGTTGGCGGAGGGTACGGGGATTGTCTTCCTCTTGCTTTTCTCCTTCTTCTCTCTTATCTTCAGCGGGGAAACCTGTGTTTGAATCGATATGTGTGTAGGTGCGATTGAAGGCGTGTGGACATCCCGTTCACGTCGACTATCAGGATTCCGGATCGCTAACGGCCTTGTGCCAGTCGGAGTAGCAGTAGATGCCCGGTCTCGGTCTCGATCGCGAGACTGACTGCGAGAGTCATGAGGTGTTCCGTTGCCAGCCTGAAGAGAAGGCACTTGTTTGCGAGCAGGTGAAGGCGAGGCTTGGTTGTCTAAATATGCGACGGGACGGACAGGATCGCGGAAAGAAAAAACGAAAAGGGACACAAAAGGGGGTTTGGATTAGTCTCATTTTCCATAACGACTTCAGCCACGAGCTACACTTCCTAATAGCACCGCGCGACAAAGACAAATGCAAAAAGAAAACCCCTGAACTCACTGGAAAGATGACTCCCACCACCCTTTGAGAAGCCAGGATCAGCAAGTTGTACACGTGTATTCCCAGATGGAGTTTGTCGGTGTCTGCCGGGTGAGTCTCGAAACGGAGTGTGATCTATTTTGTGACGGCAGTGGATGTCAGCGAGCAGACTAGAGAGAAAATAAACCACGTATAGAACAGCTGCTTTTACTGTTCTTCATCTTCTTCCCTTTTGGTGGCAGACCGTAGAAAAACCGAAAGACTCACTCTTGTTTTGTCCATCATCTCCTTTCCCACCACCGACCTCGTTGAAGGCATACATCTCACCCTTTCTTCTTCGTCTTTCTTCCGATTTATCCCAACTACCTCTCCAAGCAGCAGCCGCCCCTCCTAATCGTCCTTCATCGTCTTCATCTCTTCCGCCATCTGTCCGGCGCCCACCACCGCCACCATTCTGCTCAGACCACCCATAGCTTAATTGAGCACGACGATATTCACCATCGCCAGGAGGAGGACGAGGTTTGACACCTATATGAACCGATGTGAGGCTTTCTCCAGCAGGTCCCTGTTTGACGTTGACACCTTCGCCAGCACCTCGAATGGCAGATCGGGGATAGGTAGGTGGAAACGCGACTTCCCCATTCCGCACACCGCCGGAGGACTGCCCGAAGGAGTATCCTCCATCGCCGTCGTTTGTGTGCATCCCGTTGCCCTCGTTCGTACCGCTCATGGTATTGTTGTTGGTGTGATTAGCGGAGTTGAAGAAATTGGGCGAGTGGGAGTAGTCTTCGACGTCACCGCCACTGCCACCGAAACCACCGGGGAAGGAGTCGTACGCGTTGGAGGATCCGTAGTTGAAATTCATTGTCGTTGATCTTGGCTTCGGGGGAATTGGGTACGGGGATGGGAGGAAGGGTTATCTCGTGGAGCTTCGGTCGATGGGAAAGAAGTTCAAGACGTTTAACAAGGAGTTCAGAGAAGAAAGGTCGAGAAAGGTTAAGAGATGACGGAGATTAGAGAATTCAAAGCGAGATAGTCAAAAAACCGTAAGTGTAAGGTTTTGGACCCGGAAAATCGAAATCATCGAGGTTGAAATGATCGGCTTTTAAAGTTGAAGTATTTCTCACACGGTTTCCGACTTCGTCGGGAGGAGTTAACGGCAGAATGGATAGATGTGTATGTTGAGTAGCTTTGAATTCGTCGTGGACTGAACAAGGAAAGGATGGTGGATGGTGGATGGCTGTATCAATAGATTGGTAGGGCGCTGGCTCGACTTGACTCGACCGGTAAGAAATGGCGCTGAAAGGGGATCCCCCTGACCACGTCTAAGTTTAGTACGTGCATTCCCATTCGTTCGGCTCTGCTCGTTCCAAGATTTTTCGTTTGTCGTCGTCGTTGTTGTTTTTCATCCAGCCTCCTTTGGACATCCTTCAATGCTCGTCGCTTTTGCGCAAGTTCCCTCCCCTCCTTTACGCATCTACCTTATTCTCTTGCACGTTCGCGCCTCGCGCTTCATTCAAGCCTCAAGGTACAAGGTCCACTAAAGGAGAGACTGAGGTGTTTTTAAAGATGAAAAGTCTAAAGGAACCATTCTTGTCATTCACGAACCTTTCAAGGTCTCTGAGCACCCGCCCACCGTGCCCGTCTGTATATCGAATTCCCGTCTTTGCGTTCCTTCGCTAGTGGGCGAGATCGGCAGTGGTTCCTGCTTTCAATTGTTTCACTCCCTTCCGTACCGGCAAATTCGGCTCGCATCGGTCCGGCGGTGGCGAGGACACGATCTCCTATTCATTCTTATTCCCGCCTTTTTGTTTCCGTTCTGTTTTACTCTCCAACGTCACACCTTTCTCGTCTGTTTTTTGTTCGGATGTTGTTATTGCTTTCTAGCCACCTTCTTCACTACCTGGATTTCTCTGATTCTTCCGTCTCGGGCACGGGCTTCCTTCTTTGGTCCCTGATCATCGAGCGATTATCCTTTTAGAGACAAAGAGGAGTAGAGGTCGAAAAGACAAAAAGACAAAAAGACGACGACGACCCCGACCCCGACCCCGACCCCGACCCCGACCCCGACCCGAACCGTCCGGTCGTTACACCCCACAGCACTTTTGGCTATCGGAGAACGATGTCAGAACTCCGGGGCACAGGTGTTCCTGAAGAGGAGATCATAGATGGCGGTCAGTACATCTTATTTGTTTGTCCCTTTCCTTCCCCTTCCCTCTAGTCGGCACTATTTGTCTTTCCTTTTTTTCTATCCGTGATCAATACCAGAATGTACTCAGCTGATATGATATGATAGGTATGGTTGTTTCCTATGGAACCAGAACATGTCAGAGATGAATGTGGATCATGTATGGATTTGGGGGGGGGGGGTTCAATCTGACGATATAAATGGGGTTCTTTTTCAATTGTGGAGGAGATGGAAAAAAATTCGGGGGCTTATTTTCTGCAACATGTCACGAGACAACTTGGGGCAGAGAAGACAATGGTGACTGCGATGTGGCTTAATAAAAGAAATGCAAAGGAAAGACGGCAAGGGTATGCAGACAATAGATTAAACTCATGGACCGAATCATACATGGTCACTGGAGTTGATGGTCATCAGTCATACATTGTAATTCATTGGGGTACTTGCATTTTTCTCCCGGCGCGCCTTCTTTAACAGAAGGTCAAACCACAGCCAGAAGGCGGAGGTGACTACTGAAGGTACGGATCTGGATGGTGGTGGTGATAGCAAAGACACAGGGGAGAGTTTTAAGTTAGATGGACCGCCGATCTGCCACTTGGTTCTCATGAACGAAAGCTTTATGGAACAAAACAGGGAAGAAAAGGGAGCCAGCCACAAAAGAACGGGATGCTGGCAGTGACTCACAACCACCAAACCACACCTTTACCGTGATAGAGCCCATAAATCAGTGCTGCCTGTATAATTATACCCAAATAAATGAAAAAACACGCAACTCCCGGGAGTGAGGCAACTTTCCACAGTCTCTTGTACCAAGCCATATCTGCGGTTGTGTCTAAAAGAGGTGCGTTCATTTTTTCTTGTCTTGCCCTCAAGTACTCGCTCATCAACACAAGAGGAAAAAGGATGCAAGCAACTGGGTGGCGGCCCATACACAAAATGAAAGAAAAGGCAAATTACAATCAATGTAACATTATTTGTTTGGTTAGATAAACGGTCTCTCTGTGTTCAAGAAGCAGCAGGTCATAAGCAAGTTGGACTCACAAACAGGACCCATCCAAACCATCATATATCGGAGATTGGTCCAAGGGACTGCCATCCCTATGTATGATCCTAAACCCAAGCCAAAACTCGATCCCCAACTCCAACAATCTTTACTTGTACACACAGCTTGCAGGCCAACAAGTGAGGTCCCATTGTTCAACTTAAAGAAGGCTCGACTGGGAGTTGTCCGAGAGATCAAGGGGCTGAGTAGAAAAAAGAGAGTCAGAGATATGCTTAGAATGTGGGCACCTCGGAGGATTTTGGGATGCCGCTGCCACCAGCCATGTGGGGGGGTTGCATTGGTGGGGGTGAAGAAGGCGATCATAATTGAGATGAAGGGGCTTGTTTGATTTGTGCAAGAGGTTGGGGCAACACAGGGGTTATGGTGGCACTGGCGTTGGTTTTTGAGTGTTGATGCTGTCTTCCCAGCTGTTGATGTGTGGAATTGCCAGCACTGTGGATGAAATAGTATGGATTGTGGGATGTAAATACAGCACCAGAATTCTGCAGCAATGTGGATATATACCCTTCCCTCTACTACATCTTTGATTGCAGCTGTTAGTGTTTGAAACTTCCTCTTGTTTGAGATACTGCCAATTCCTGGTGTTTTTGGGGGTGTCTGGAGCCAAAGACGGGTTACGATCTCTGTGCACCTTTGATATGATTCCTCCATGAAAAAGGGATTCAGGAGCTTAAACTCCCTGGTTTGGTTACACACCCAGTCCCTCCCTCCTACTTGCATCTTGGTTTTCAGACCCTAAGAGCTGAAAAAGCAGGATTTGGCTTGGCGTTCCTGACCTTTGAAAGGTGGCAGGAATATATGTGTTACAGTCCTTCTCCATGATGTTTCAAACACCCTTTGAAACTGAATCCTAGATGCTCAAACAGTCTGGCACATGCACACGCACACACACACACACACAATCCCTGAGCACACGGCTCTGAGGATTAAAAGAATCAAAGGAGGTCATGGAAAAGGGTATGGAGACAATCAAACATGCTGCTTGAAACGTCTGTTGTACCCGTTAGGTGACCGTCAAGACGAACCGACTTCTTTGACCACACAAGCAACCCCACCCACCCCCCAGCCACCCACCCCGTCTAACCCCTTGCGGCCCTTGCGAAACGTCATCCCCGCGTGCGCGCGTGGTGCGTCGTTCGATAACGTTTCCCGAGGCTCGATCGCGCGCTCTGGCTTTTCCCGGCTCAACCCGGGCAAGGGGGGGGGGGGGGCCTCCCTCTTCGATCTTTGGATTCGTCGATCGATTCAGTAATCATTGACCATCGCCATCTTCCGTCGTTGGCTCATTGTCATCTCTTCTATGCATAAACCCTTCATAGCTGTCATATTGTTTCAAGCGAATCAAAAGCAAATCCGCGGATACTGTGCTGGAAATTGGAAACTGGAAACTGGAAACTGTATAACGTCATACCAGAAACAAAACTCAGAGGTTAAAACCTGGATAGCACAGACAGGATCGACCCGTACGTTCTCGAACAAAGAAAGGAAGTTCAAGCATACATATATACACACCCGCCTTACCCTCCCCCTCTCCTCGAGCTATCAAAGACTAAAAACCAGAACGATGTTTCCATCTGCTTATCGACTTGCGACCTCGGTTTCCCGAGCACCATTGAAGCTCGAACAAGCGTCTGCACAGCTGTTACCGCCTATTGCGTGAGTGTTCCCCGCTCTCCCTCACCTCCGTTTCCTCCCTTCTTTTTTTCGTTTTTGTCGGTGTGCAGATCAGAAGACTGTGACACTGAGAACGTTTAAGACGAGGATCGCTAATTCAGTCGTTTCTATCTCTCCCTCGATTCTGCTTCCCCTTTTCCTTTCTTTCTTTCCCTCTCTCATTCGTCCGTCCGCGTAAACACTCCCTCGGTCCCCACATCGCTACTCTTCGTTTCTCTCATTCCCACCGATTTTCTCTCCTGCGCCCACTACCACCTCGTTTTCGCTCTTTCGCTTCGTCGCTCGCTCCGTCGCTCGCGCTCGCGCTCGCCTGCTCCCTCCACAGCCTCTACCGCCGCCTTCTCCGAGCCCACCGGTCTCTCCCGACCGACATGCGATACCTCGGCGACTCGTACGTGAAAGCGGAATTCCATCGAACGAAATCGACGGACAACGCGATACATATCATTGGGTTCTTGTCACAGTGGAAGGTGTATCTGGATGAGATGGAGAAGGAGGCTGCGAAAGGTGTGGAGGGTGGAGAATCTGTGTGGAGAGGGAGACAGTTGAGCGAGGATCTGTTTGATAAGGTGAGTGTCGGGCAGATGTGCTTTTTGTTTGTATCCATATGCGGCTTCGACTAGGTCGTTTACGTACGAAGAGAGGAGGGGGGGGGCCGCGATGAAGGTGACAGAAGAAGAAGGACGACGAAACCGTCTCCGCAGAATAATCCTTCGTGTTGACACGTAGAGCCGGTGGTGTCATGACAAAAGCGACGATCCCCAATCTGACATCTTCCCCTGTGTTTTTGGTTTTTTTTTGTTTGTTTTTGTTCTTCGCCCGTCTTTCCTTTCCCTTCCCTTCCCTTCCCTTCTTCATGCTGCCTCCGTCTCTCGCCATCCTCTGCACCTCTTTTTATTACCTCCTTTCGTCCCTTCTCCACACACACCAGTTATCCGACGAACAAGCAGGCCAGTTATACGAATTTATGCATGCGACACGAGATATTTGGAAGAGGTGAGTGCTGCTCGAGCTTGGGCGAGTGCTACATGAGCTTGGGCGAGTGCTACATGAGCTTGGGCGAGTGCTACATGAGCTCGGGCGAGTGCTACATGAGCTTGGGCGAGTGCTACACGATTTTGGGCGAGTGCTACACGATCTTGGGCGAGTGTTACACGATCTTGGGCGAGTGTTACACGATCTTGATCTTGGGCGAGTGAATGAATGGCCGGATGAACGGAACGGAACGGAACGGAATGGAATGGAACGGAACACGCACAGCTCGGGGTTGGGCGGAGGAATACTAACAACCCCCCTCGTTTCTCTATTCCTCATTTCTCATTTCTCATTTCTCATTTCTCATTTCTCATTACTCATCTGCTTGAAACCTTGAAACCTTGAAACCTTGCGGTTTTCGCATCTGGTTCGCGTTCCTTCGCATGGTCTCACAAAACAAAACACAACGAAACAAAAATACAACACCGATCTCCACCCCCTTCCAGCCCAGGAGAACTCGAACGGTCCGCCCAAGAGAGTGAAGCCGAATCCGCCGAATCTGCATCTGCATCCGAGTTTTCAGAAACAGCCGCCCGAGCGAAGAAGCACGCAGAGCTACACGGTGGTTCCGGTGATGCCGATGGTGTGAACCCGAGTGTTGAACAAGAGCAAAAAGAAGGGAGTAAAGGTCAGGAGGGCCGTGGTGGGAAGGGAGAAGGAGAAGGAGAAGGAGGAGGAGCGCGTTGAGATCCCGATGTATCATTCCATGACGATGAGGTACGATAAGGATAAGGTGCGATACGATGAGGTACTTCCTCCGATTTGTCTGGCTTATAGCTCGTAGACGATTGCGATGCGATGCGATTGCGATGCGATGCGATACGAGGGGAGGGGAGGGGGTGGAGGATTATCCCAAGTGACTGGACTGACCCACACACACACTGATTGAGAACTTGCGAATCCCGAAAAGGGAGCCCTTTGTCCCGTCCAGTCCAATGTAGTCAGTCCAGTACGGGGGGTTCAAGTGATCTGGACATGTTGCACGTGACCCTTGAACTCGGAAATTGGAGAGAGAGAATCACGTGTTCCTAGCCAGTCTTGAGTGATAAAAGTCCCTGATCTGATCCGGCGCCACTGAATGGACGCGGCCGGGGGGGGGGGGAAGAACGAGAGGGGA
>JANGFI010001681.1:0-23909 GCA_025758705.1 Goffeauzyma gilvescens
GCGGGAGGAGAGGAAGAGGGGGGTTTGGGCGGCAGGTAACGAATCGAATGACCAGCCGCGGCGGGGGGGATGTCGCCGTCATCATCCAACAAATAGATAGCCCCCCCCCCCGGGTCCCCAAGGACACGAAACGAAAGGTATCCTATCGTCTTCATTCGGTCGTCACTCACTCAGTATCCGTTAATCTTCATCGTATACATGATTCATTGAGTAAAATCGACTCATGTCAGTTCTTTTAACATCCAAGACCCCTCCCCCAATCCAAATCAAATCGATACTCGCGCACTCACGTACTACTCAACCTCTCTACTGCCGTCAAGAGCGACCCCACCTTCATCCCTTTCTGGCGCTTTCTATCTCGCTCACGCCTTCACGCATCTCATTCGACACCAACTTCAACCCCCCCAACTCTCGCTCGCTCGCACTCGCCCATCATGTCCTGGGGTGGATTCAAGAAAGCCGCCTCCCGAGCCGGCACGACGCTCATGCAGAAAACCGGTCAAATCGAGCGTACTGTCGACCGAGAATTCCAAGAAGAAGAAACCCGTTATCGCGTTCTTGAACGAGAAGGAAACGCTTTACAAAAAGAAGCGAAAGCCTATCTCGATGCGATGAGAGGTATGAGTGCTGCACAGGCGAGAATCGCGGATACACTCGAGAGTTTCTATGCGGGTGAACGGAGCGGAGAGGGAGCCATGGCGAATCATGCGTATAAAGCCGCTGTGGATGATTTGGATAATGTTGTTGCGAGAGACTTGGACACACCGTTCAGAGCGACAGTGCTGGAACCGATTGGGAAACTGTGCTCTTATTTCCCGATTATCAATGAAGGGATTAGTAAGAGGAACAAGAAGTTGTTGGATTATGATGCGACAAGAGCGAAAGTTAGGAAGCTGGTGGAGAAGCCGTCGGAGGATAGTAATAAGTTGCCGAGGGTGAGTTTCGCTGTTTTTCTCCCTCCCTTTTCTGTTCTCTTGTCTTGTCTTCTTCTCTTCGGTCTCTCGTTCGTTTCTCTCCTTCCTCGCCGGATCCGGATCCAATCACGGCTCATAGGAAGGTATACTGTCTCGTCGTGTCGCTATCCTTTTGGAGGAAAGAAGGAGTCAGAAGTAAGAAAAAGCAGGAAGAGGAAGAAGGGTCTGGAAAATCCCGTGGACAAAGTACGCCCGAAACGGAAAAGCGCCAATCGCCAAGAGGTCCGGGAGACTGATGTCAAGTATCAGATTTTGGCTCTGACTATTGTTCTGGTTCTGGTTCTGGTTCTGGGCCGACCAAAATCGAGAATCCGTGGAAGACATAAGGCGGACGGGGTCGTGAAGCCCGAAGAAACAAGAGGGGAGAGAACAGGAAGGATATCAACCAAGCGAAATACAGAGAACGCCAAAAAGAATCAGCAAGGATGGGCCCGAGTACAGGAGAAGAAAGACGATTGGTACTAACGTTCTCTCTTCCTCTCTTCCTCGCTCCACGCTTTATCCGCTCGCGATCACTCGCCAGGCCCAAGCCGAAAACGACGAAGCGAAAGAGATCTTCGAGGTCTTGAACGAGCAGTATATCCAGGAATTGCCCATCTTGTTGGACTTGAGAATTCGTGAGTTTCTTTTTTTCCATTTTTGTATTCTTCTTGTTCTGCCTCTATCGACAAGATGGTTCCCCCGCTCGACACGCGACGTGTTTGCTAATCCGGGTCTTCCTCCATCTGTTGTTTTATCTGGTTCTTCTTTCAATGCTCGCTTGTCCTCACCCCTACCGATACTTCCTCATGCTCCGCACTATCCTATCGCTCACCCCCCCCCCCCCCCCCCCCCCTCACCTAACCACACCACGCCACGCGTCGCTTCGCTCGGCAGCCTTCCTCGACCCCTCCTTCGAATCAATGGTCCGTTGTCAACTCCGATTCGCGGAAGAAGGTTACTCGAAACTCTCCGGTGTCCAACGGTATTTCTCTGAAACGGTCAGAGACGACTATGCGAATGGGCAGTTGGATGTTCAGGTGGAGAGTGCGTTGGCGGAGATGAAGGATTTGGCGATTTATGGGGTTTAGTGAGAGGATGAATGGGTGAACGCTAAGCGCAGAGAGAAAGGACGGAAAAAGAAGCGAAGGAAACGCAAACAGAAGGAACGAATCTACGACCAAAAGGGGCGGGACCCGGTTGTTTTCGTCACACGTCAGAATTCTGGATCTGAATCTATCCTATCTACCAAGCTCGACACTTGACGCGTCGACTGCCTCGACAGAGCATGGCAGATTCTCGGCATACGGAAGAAAGGTAGACCTGCGCCATGGGCTGCGCGAGGATTCCCGACCCATCGGACTTAGTTTTTGTGCAGAGAAGAGAAAGAACGGTGGAGGTTGTACTTGTATTCCATTTTTGCTTTCTATCTATCCATCCATTTTATTCATGTCTTTATATCTTCATCTTCATCTTCGCTCCCGTTTCCCGGACTGTGACCGAATCAAAAGGTAAGGAAGCTTCCTTTGTGCTCGCGTTCCTCTCCATCCAGGCGGGACAGAGCTATCTGTCCATCACTAGACCATTCGTTCGATCATTCGCTTCGATCGCTTCCCTCTATTTTGAGTCCTGGAAAAACACCAAATCACCCGAACGTTCTCCAGTATCGATGATCTCGATATGAGTATATCACACTGTACATGCTTGTCCATGCTGTTCGTCGCTGTGGTAGGGGTCGGCACGTTGTAGCACCCTGCCCTGCATGCATATCGATCGCCTGTCAGGTTGAAATCGAAGCGCGGACATATCCCTATGAAATAACTCGCCCCCCCCTCGAAAAACGCGGACATCAGCTTGGTCCCCCCCCCCCCCTATACGGAACGCTTTCAACTTTTTGGAAATATCGTCAACATCATCCCATCCCATCCCATCTGATTCATCTAGAGGCAAAACTTTACTGGAAGGGGGTTAATGCAGGGTCATCAACACCATATATGTAACAATGCGTTCTTTCGTATGAAACCCATCCGTTACTGAGTATCTTGCAGCCGTTCGTCAGCGTCGTCTCCTTCGCGTTCACAAACCTTGACAGCGACATCACCTTATCACCTCCCGTTGCCTCGCCCATCATGGTCAACACCGTCGCCCCCTCCTCCACCACCTCTTCCTCTTCTCGTCGCTCTTCGGACAAAAACATCTGGATCGCCTCCTCCGATGGTGATCTCTCCCGTGTAATCCACCTCCTCACATCCTCCCCCGACCCCATCATGGGCGCCGGTCTCGGACCGAACATCTTCGACCCAAACTCTTACTCCCCGATGCACGCCTCTGCCTCCTATGCGCACTTCGACGTCTTAGACCACCTGATTAGTGTCGGTGGAGACATCAATCTCAAAGATGAAGATGGAGAGACTCCGCTTTTCACGGTGGAGAGTAAAGAGTCTGCCGAGGAGTTGATTAGAAGAGGTGCAGATGTGCAAGTGAGGAATAATGACGGACAAACGGCTGCAGAGTATCTGTTTGAGGATTATCCGGAGGTTGCCATCTATCTACAGTCGCTCGCTATGCCGCAGGCACTTCATCCGTCAGCGTTGACATCAGCAGCAACTGCAACAGGGTCAACATCCGGACTCGGCGAAGGAACAACCGACGCACTTTCAGCTCAGTTAACCGACAATCTGATCGCCCAGACTCAAGAGATTATGAAACGGGCCGAACAGACGGGAGAGAACCCGGACGAATTGTTGAGAGCCGTTGTGGGGAAAGCGGTGCTGGACGGTTGGAAGGGTGCGCAAGAAGGTGCAATGGATGTGGAAGAAGAGGAAGAGGGACAGTCTGAGAGAAAGAGAAGGAGAGAAACATAATTTGCGTAGTCATGCCAGTTGGTGGGTGATAATTGTTGGGAGGGTTATGCCCGTGGCAGAAGCCGAAAGAAAACGAGGAAAGGAAGTATGGGGTAAAGAACGTATGGACTGGTTTTGGATGGCAGAGTGCGAGGAACAGAAAGAAGACGACAAAAGGAAGACATCGGGTGGTATCCAAGTCGCACCGAAGCAATCAAGATCACGAATTTTGGGAACTTTGTCCACGAAGGAAGAAGAAGAATAATTAAAATTCGACTTTGTACGATCATTGGATAAATGATCCTCTTCGTTCGACCCGACCACTTTGGGCGAATCACTCCTTTTTCGTTGGTCGCCACAAAAACGCGATACCTCAGCCTAAGGAAAAAGAAGACATCCTTCGTCTTGCCATCCTTCTTCTGCTCCCCACTCGAGAGTCCTTTCTTTCTTTCTGTCCGTCCTTCGCCAAGCTGCGGTACTGTGCGCGGCACTGAAAACCGAACGGACGGATGGCATGAGCTTTCTTCTATGGTTTCGTTTCATGGAATGACTGAATATAATACATCCGGGTGACTTGAAGGGGAATTTCTCCACGTCTTGCCTTTCATCGCACAGCATAATGCAAGCTTGTAATATTTTATGTATGCAGTCCAGTTTATGTATAGATATAGAAATATTTCCGCCCTTTGTTTCTTTTTGGTTCAGATCGAATCCGGGTCAAAATCGCCACGCAAGCTTTGTAAGGACTGAAAAAGGAGAAAGAAGGGTCGAAAGGGGTCGCTGGAATTACGAAGGGCCGACTGTGGTTGAAGTGGAACATGGAAACGGTAGACCAAACATGTCGTCTATCTCCGTTCTGCTCTGGATCTGGAAGACAATATGATAATGGTCGATCTTCTGTCTTGCATCTATTATAGGAACCAAGGGTTTGCAGCTATACATAGTGAGAGGTGGGAGGGAGGAAGCGAGGGCGGTCGGAGTGAAATTATGAAACGAACAGAAAGGTATAGAAAGGGATCTAACCCAGGTGAAGAGGGATTAAACGGAAGGGAAATAGCAAGGCACGGTAGCAGGGAACAAAGTGGCGAGCGAGAGGTCATTGCAACGGCTGTGAGGCCGGCGCCGCGAGTGGGCAGGCTTGGAAAGTGAAGATGATTAGAAGGAGTAACGTATGTCGATACCCATTCCTGACCAGTGGACTGCTTAGTATCGCATCTGCATGCTTCCTCCTGCGCCTGGGTTTTGTTGAAGACCACCGCCGCCGCCCTGTTGCTGGTTACTCGTACCGGCTTGATGTTGAGGCTGTTGCTGCTGCTGCTGTTGTTGTGCGGGTTGTGGCTGAGCTCGATCTAAGTAGGTTGACCATTGGTCCATCCTGCGAGAACGACGTTTAAGAAGAAAGGAAAACAAGAAAGAAAAAGACAAAGGCATACTTTCGTTAGCAACTGCCTATCACGACAACAGAGAAGGAAAGAAAGAACTAACTCGAATGCACCCGGTGCCATACTCCAAATCAAATTCATCGCCTGATTCATTTCCCAAGCACTGGGATCAAAGTTCGGGTAAGGCCAAGTAGTATCAAACACGGCTGGGTAGGCCTGACCACTATTGCTAAATGCTATGGAAGGGGGTGCCATATCCGAATTGTTGTTCGCGTTGTTGTTATTGGTGCTCATACCAACGTCGTTAGAGCCAGGCAAGATGTTACCGATGCCACCGCCATTGTTCGTACCGCTGTGATCAGTAAATAGATCACCAGGAATAGGCATGTTGGCATGGTTGATGAAAGGAAGAGCAGCCGATGTTACCTCTGGCAGCGTGCTCGCGCTCGGCAAATTAATCGGGTAGTCGACCCCGCTGACAGCTTGAGACTGCTGTTGCTGTTGGTGATCCTGGGGAGCGGAAGTCGATCGAGTGAACGAATTGGACGCTACACTAGAAACGAGTGGGGCAGACCATGGAGAACCACCTTGACTCATATTGGTATTAATGTTAGCAGTAGCGGTTGACGAGGACACGGATAGACCACCATTCGGCTGCATGAACCAGGGTTGCGATGAGGATTGTGATTGTTGTTGCTGTTGCTGCTGGTGAGATGTCATTTCAGAAAGATTAGAGGGTACGTTGGACCTGGCAGAGTTCGTCGATCGGATGGGTGATGGTCGATGCTTGCCATCGCCTCCTCCTCCCTCGTTGCCGCTCTCATCTATCGAGACTCGTTCGCCGGCAATACTATTGGGTCTAGTGGGAACAGAGGACGCAGAATGCCGATTGGCGGTGTCTGGAGTGGCCGCGGCGGTCGACGGAGTGCCGAGACTAGTATCGGTTATACTAGCCAGTTCCATCAAAACATCCCTCATCCTTCCAGCTCCTCTCCAAGATCTTTCAGCATCTTTAAGTGCCTTGAGACATTTTCTGACATCACTTAGAGCGGAAGATGAATCTCCGTTCGCTCCACCTTTTCTTCCACCCCAAACACCGATCAAAAGGACGATAGCGGAAGTGAAAGTCGGCAAAAGCATATGGTAATTCGGTCGACCTCTTGCCGCCTGCGCTTCGACAAGATGGGAACAAGATCGAGCTGCGTTGGTACAGATGGCAAGAGATGGGAAGGCGAGTGATGATGTTTTCGAAGCGTTGCCAGCGGTTGGAATAAACGGTCGATGAATAAGGATCTGGACGAAATAAAACATGCCGTAGACGACACAGCTTTGCTCAAATTGAACAGGATCTTTCCTCTGAGGATCCCATCGGAGGTGTTCAGGCATGACGTCCAACCAAGAATAAAGGTCACTGTCAAGTTCAGCAACAATTCGTTTCTGGACTGCCGGATCTTCCAGGTCTCGTTCCTTGTTCGTCCGGTGGACAGAGTAGACGCCTCGGAGAACGTTGGAGATGATTCGAGTAAGTTTGAGCAAGGAGACGAAGAGTGAGATCTTGCTGGGAACGCCAGGAGGTTGCACAAAGTCGGTGCTTTGCATGCTCGTCTCCCAGTATTCGTCATCCACTTCCAATGGGTACTCTGCATCGAGGCTGCAACCGACCGGAAAGAGAGACGTCAGATTGCTGTTTGCCGCAATCTCTCCGAGACGAGGTATAGAAGGAACCAAATCACTCACTCATCGTCTTGCAACGTCACCGGCCTTCCCATCGCGGCACTCGTCAATCTATCAACATAGACACAACACCAGAACGCTCGCTTGTAAAGCTCTGCTTCCGCTCGTGTTTCGAATCGACTTGCCGACGCTTTGGAATGGAGTCCGATGTCCTGGCAGACCTTGATTCCCAAACCAGAGATGGCCCAGACGGTGGACATGACGGCTGATCGCATGAGGAATTGTGAGAGGAGCTGGAGAAGGGAAGGCGGGTAGTGTGAGATGATTAGTCTCTAAAAAATCGATGAAATGACTGTGTCGGCTGTTCGGTTCCTCGGCCAAGAAAGGAGGAGGAAAAGGGAATCAGATAGCCCCGCGCACTCACAACGTAGATCTGCAAGTCCTCCAACACGGCAACGACGAGGAAACTCTTGCCCATGTTGATAACCATTTCACACCATTTCCAACCTGCGGAATGCCTATACACATCCGGATTGCTCAACATTGCCTCCCTCGCCTTGACTTCATCGTCAGCGTACCACCAAGCTCTTGGATCATCTACGAACCGAGCTGCGTTTGCGAAAACCATAAGACAAACTTTCGCGAACAACCGATCACTTTTCCATCGTCCTGCGTCGTAGTCTCGTTGAAAGATGATCTTGTTCAAGAGCGGCATCGTGAGGTTATCCGTCTCAAAGTAGATGTCTATGAGTTGTTGGCAAATGTCTGCATCGGGCCACTGGGATAGATCGAGAGGTTCAGAGACCCCTTGAGATACTTCGGCTTCCCATTTAGGAAGGGACCAGTACTCCGGTCGACGGGATGAGTGCGCAGATGTCACCATGAATTGCCGTTGGACGCTATCTTCGGCAGAGGCGAATTTGTAGTCCATCACGGTTCGAAGGAGTTGGACACCGGCTGATTGATGGGAATGTTATCGCATGGGAGGAAAAACCAAGGGGTAATAGAGAAAGAATGGAAGAAACAAAAAGGACAAGGAGGGAAAAGAACGATGATCAACACCCCGTACTTTCTTTTGCCCGAGCACTGTGGTGAGGAAGTCGGAGATAGAAGCCAGGACTAACAACTCTTGCCATGAAACCTATAACCCTCCGCGAGGTTGATCTCATTCATCTGACTCATCAAGGGGTGCCCTCCCGAATCGGCTATACCGGTTAACACCTCTGTGGCGAGTCTTCGTTCGGCTGATTCTTCTGCTTCTGCTTCTGCTTTTGCTTCTGCGTGTGAGTGCGCGTCACGGGGTAGATGTTCAGTCAGAGTTTGACGGTATTGTGCACCACCGATGGTCACCGTTGGTCCTGATCCGATTTGAAGGGCGTCCTTAGCCTGAGCTTGAGCTTGAGCCTGAGCCTCGGCTGCGGCTGCGGCTGTCTCGAGATCAGTGTTCATGTCGATACTCGGCGAAGACATGGAGAAAGCACCATTGGATTCGAGCACGTGTGAAGTAAACATCCTCGCTAGTCGTTCATGGTCTTCCCTCATTGTCGAAACGGCGTCTGTTCCTGTTCCTGATCCTGATCCCATTCCGAGCCCGGTCTTGATATCTTCACCTTCGTTAAAGCCATTGTGACCTCCCGTTCCAGGAGTGGAAGCGTTCTTCCCTCCTCTTCTTCTTTTCGAAGATCCGGCAGAACCAGGAGAAGATGCCCCGCCAGGTGACTCAGCAGCCGCGATCACTTTCGCCGCCCTACTTCTTCCTGATTGAGTTGTGAATGGAATCCCATAATCCTGTAATGTCGCCTTGAACCGGGTCAAATCAAATGTCTCACGAGAGATCGAAGGACCGACTTCTCGTGCGAGGTTCAGGTTAGGTGCCAGACGTTGGACGAGCGATTCGAGGCGTTGGGTCTTGAATTCGAGTACTTCGAGATAACCAACGGGGGGACCCCGACGTTTGGCCGATTCGACGTAGGTGCAGTTCGTGGAGGCTTCAGTGCAGTTGGAGCATTCTGAAGGGGAGCGCCACAAGGGTAAAGAAGTGGTAAATTGGATACAGGCATGGCGAGTAGGTGAAGGAGTGTGAAGGGAGATGTGTAATAGAAAAAGGGCAAAAGAGGAAAGGATTGTTTGTCAGCAAAATTGCAACATATTAACGACCAACGCGGCAAGGCGTTCAGTACGGTTCATCACCCAGTTGGGCGGGTGTTTGAAAGGTTACGAGGACGTGGAGGAAGGCAAGGAAATTGGAAAGCGAAAAGAAGAAAACAGACAGCCTCCGAGACACTCAACTAATATTCCGCTTTCCCCCTACTCCCACCGCCCCATCACACCTAATCTTCTTTCTTCGACACAGGTCACATGCTCGTTGAATCCTTCGTTTTCCACCGGGGTCATTCTCGTCGTCATCGTCGTTGTCGTTGTCATTGTCGTTCTCGTGTTCATTCACGTTGTAGGCTCCATTTTCGCCATCACCATTTCCATTTCCATGACCAGCGCCATTACCGAAACCGACACCTACACCTACACCGACACCTCCCGAATCCCCTCCGTCGCGCCTCTCATTTCCCCGTCCACTTTCTGTTTCTCGTTGCAGCTCTCCTTCACCCCCTGCTCCCCTTGCTCTCTGTCGCTCTCGTTCGATCTCATACGAAGTCGCCGTCGCCGTCGCCGTCGCCGTCGAATTATCCATATTCATCTGAAAATTCGCGAGCGTCATGCTCGGGTGCGACGCTGATGCGGATGCGGATGCCGATGCGGAAGATTGAGAAGAGGACGAGGAAGGTTGTTGATGCTGGTTATAGTGAGAATGTTGGGGTTGGTGAGCGTATTGGGATTGTTGAGAATACGGGTGTTGTTGTGCGTGATGAGGATGATGAGAGTGCTGTGAGTGCTGTGAGTGGGGAATCTGAGACTGCGGCTGGGAGTGGTCGGTCGACATGGCTGGCCCGGTATGCTGAGGGATGCCGGTGGAAATGTCGAATGAGATGCGGTTTTTGTTGCGTTTTTGGTGGTTTTTCTGGTACTGCCTGCTCTTATTGCATTACCCTCCGATGGTCCGCTTCTCTTTTTTTGAATTTAATGTTGACTGATCAAACGACCGTAAGAGTAGAGTCGATGTTTCGATGTTCAGCGTCTAATCTCCAGAGGGGGGGGGGGAGGGGAGGGTGTTAGTTATATCCCTAATGATTGGATTGAACCGACTATCCCTCTTGGTCAATCCGAAATCGTTTCTCGTTATCTTCTGGTAATCAGAACCTGCTAGACTTGGACCTCGGGACTGTTTACCTGGTTCGAAATCTGGCGGGTTCAATTCCAATTCCACAATTCCAATTCAACCCGATCCGAACCCGGGTAGGCAGTTCAGTCGATCTCGACATCAAGCAAAGTAGAGATGTATAGCGCTCATTCGGACGAGGGGAAGGTAACTGCCACTCTCGTCGCAGTCGCAGTCGTCGTCGTCATTGTTGTTCTTGCTATCGTCGTCGTCGTCGTCGTCCTCATCCTCATCCTCGTCCTCGTGGCATCCGAGGACGATGGACCGAGGATGATGACCGACTCTCAGACTCGACCCACCCCCCCACCCCTGCCCTGCCCCTTCGCTCGCTCGTCCCTCGGTTTCCATTTCCCCCCCCCCCCTTTTCGGCTTCGGCGGGCGCCGGGAAAGTCGGTCGCGGCGGCGCCCGAGGGAGGGGAAGGGGAAAGGGGAGGAGGAGCGAGCCACCGTGAGAAACACAAAAGTGGGGGTATACAGCCGGGGGTGCATTAGCCGCGGACATCGCCATACATCATGTCCGTTGACAGATTACACGACCGGAAGGTGCCCTCCCCTTCCCAGCCTTTGGATCTATCGAGATTGTCATTTCAATTTGTGTCCGATTATTACATGTGGGCGGTCTCCCCTATGGTCTCGGTTCATTCGGTTCGTCGTTTTTCAGTTCAGTCCAATTCATTGCTACTCGTCCTTCATTTCAGGATCCCCCGCCCCCCCCCCCCTCCCTTGCAACCCTCACTGCGGTACACTCTGTTCGCTTCGCCCGTGGCTCGCTCACGGGCCCGCTTCACGGCTGAGCCGCGGCGAAATCCTGAACCAACTGCGCGACCTGTAAGGCCAAATCGGCCGCTCCAATCTTCGTACTCGCCTCCGCATAGACCCTCACACAATCCTCTGTCCCACTCGGTCGTACAAAACTCCTCCCTCTCTCGAATTTCCTCACTTTCTCATCCAACTTCTCTTGCAAACCTTTCGGCGAGACCAACTTTCGCTCTGCATCCGTCGTCGTGAACAGGTGTCGATCGGGTACGAGCACTTTGACGAGTCGGTTAGGGAGGTCAGAGTAAGCTGCATCCCAATCGGAAGGTGCCCATTTGCGATGTGCGAGAATCACTTCGACCAACAAGAAATCAGATAAAGCATCTCCGACAGCTTGATTGATCAACTCCGTCAACGCCAACAGATGTTTGGTCGCATCGTCTTGAGCAGGGGTTTTAGCTTCATATTCACGTAGAGTGTGCAACGTTTCTTCCGAGAACAAGATGGTTCCGTGTCCATTCGCTTCAAAGTAGATCCCGATATCGTACTTCTCCGCAGCGTGATGCAAGTGTTTGACACCCGTCGGTACGCATTTGACGGGCAAATTCGCTGCTTGAAAAAGGTATTGTGTCGAATTTCCGTTCGCGTAAGCCGTTTGGACGACTCCGATCTTGATTTCATGAGAGAGACCGGCCTGTTTGACTAGATCACCGAGGAAACCAGCGGCGAGAGTAGCGATCTTGTCACCGTCGAGAAGTTTGAAGATTCCGATTTCTTCTCCAGGTTGGAGGATTGAGGAACGTCGTCTATCCTTCGTTCCAGAGCCGGCAGACTTCGTCTCCTTCTCCTGCTCCTGTTGCTCGCTTTCAGGCCGATGGTTGGGCTCGCTCCCGCTCCCGCTCCCGCGCCCGCGCCCGCCACGCTCTTCATCACTCGCGAGATAGTAATAAACGACTCGATCGGCATCACCATCAATCGAGCAAGCTCTTTCTCCCGGTTTCAGCAATTCCAGTACGGCAGGGGGTGCTTTTTGACCTGTCTTCACGTAATCGGCGCCGCAGTTCGAGTTCAACGCCTTCGGATTGGAGATATCCGTACAGACTAGAAGAAGGGGAAGCTGTTCCGCAATCATAGGCGCGATCTTGGATATCGCGACTGTACCGACCCCATTCGCGCAGTCCACGATCAGTCGAGGTGAAGGTGCTTGCCCTTTCATCAGTGTTTGAAACGCGTTCGCCATCTTGGCGTAGTATCCTCGTTCAGTCGGCTCATCTGTCGAAGTCGAATTCGGCGAGGTAGTTTTCGAGTTCTTGGTCTTCACGACGTAGTGCACACATGGAGTCGTGACAACGCCGAGATCGACGATCTCACCGCATTTCATCGCTTTCAAACCGTCTTCAAGCGCTTTCACCAGGACCTCTCCCGACGGTCTTGTGTCACGTCCAAACACGACGGAAGAAGGCTTGGACACGTCGATCTTCGTGGTTTGAACGATCGAGGTTAGGGCTTTGAGGACGTCAGAGGTCGTGCTGGCGTTCGCGAGGGTGGTGGCGTGCTGTTCCCACGCAGATTCGAGCATTTCTCCCCGAGGGTCGACTAGTTTTGCGCCGTTGTCCTAAAATGCGAGCGAAGCGGGGTATAGCATGTGCGAGTGAGCGGGAAAGAAGATCGAGTAAAGACGAAAGACGAGGTGAATAGAGGTGGGGGGCAGAGAAAACAAACCGAGTGTCAGCATCGCAATGCGGTCATTCCCTTATTAACCCAGGCAAGTACATCGTCTTCCTCCTCGGTCCTCACCACGTCCTATCTAGGCGGCACTCACCTCATCTGGATTATGACTCGCCGTGATCATAACCCCGATCGTTTTCCCATCCAGTTTCTTACTTCTCAAGACGGCGAGAAGACCGATTCGGAAGAGGGTGGATTCGAGGATATGGCCTCTGTCGAGCGAAAGCGAAGCGGGGTGGCGTAGGGAGTGAGGGGGAGTGCCCAGTAGTGAGTGGGAGTGCAGTGAGTAGGAGGAGGGTGGGGTGTGGGCAGACAGCAGCAGGAGTAACGATTTGAGCGGTGATAAACGAAATGAGGAAAAAAAAACGGTCAGCGCCCAGACCTGATAGCGTTCGATCATCACTCGCTTCTTCCGTCTGGAATGTCTCCTCTACATTCATTTTGCCTAGGGCGACGACTTCCACCACGCGAAAGAACACGGTTTGAGGGAAGAAGAAGAAGACGTGAATGACAAGAAAGAAGACGAAGCTCACTTGGTCCTAAACCCCGCCGTCCCATAAGTGAATCCGACCCCTCCTGGTTTTGGATACGTATCAACGACGGGAGCGATTTTGTCCAAAGGGAGAGTCGCAGACGAAGAGGAGGTGGGTGGAGCTGGAGCTGGAGCGGAAGAAGACGGCATGTTGGGAGTAGTGGTGGTGGTGGTGGTGGTTAGGTGGGAGGTGATTCTTGTGTTAGTTCCGTCGGTCGGCTGAGGCAATGATTCCTGGTCGTTCTGCAATATAAATACTAGCTAATGTCAGTATGAGTGTAAGAATAGGTACGGGCACGGGCACGGGCACGGGCACAGGCACGAATGCAGGCAAGGTAATCACTATAGAGAAAATCAGTCGACGACATCTTTGTGGCTTTGATGCCCATCCCTCTTGTTGACTTTTGTTTCCCTCCTGTTCTTGTCCTTGGCCACCTTCTCCTTTTGCCTTCCGGTCTAGTCCTTTCCCTCCAATCTTCTTTGCTTCCTAGAGCGTACCTGAGTACGCAATTCTCACTCAGAAAACTGAGAAGAACCCCCTGACGTCAAAAGAATTGACAACAGAGAGACCTGTAAAGGTATTGACGGGTGTCGACCGCTCGTTACGTCAAGCGAAACCAGTTCTCCCCGTTTCTTTTCGCGTTCGTGTTCTCGTTCCCCGCCGACGCCTTCGGACGACGTTGTTCCTTTCGACTTGTTTTCTTCTTCTTTCCTTTTCATTTCGCGTTTGTATCCTTTGGTTCTTTCCTTCTTAAGGTTTCCCAGAGCCCCATCGAATAGCAAAATGGAAACGCATTCCTTTTTGAATAGTAACTGAATGTGACTTGACTCCTTTTTTTTTTTATCATGGAGAGGGGGACCATCGCCCTCGGGCTAGCTCTCGGCTGGACATACAGCCCTTGTTGTTCCTTTTGGTCTCCTTCGACCTCCTTCACGGAGTCTTTTTTCATCCTGATCCGGATCCTGCTGCTGCTGCTGACACGCCCACGTGCTTCGTCCCGAAGGGCCCATTACACGAACTCCGGCTCCGGCTCCGGCTCCGACTCCGACTCGAAACTCACCTAAGAGGATGCCGTCGTTACGTCTTTCTTCTTTCCTCTGCACTTTGTCCTTCTTTGTCCTTCTTCTTCTTGTTTTCCGGTTCCACGAAGACCAAAGGGAAGCAGGATGGATTCGACAGGGTCGGTCTTTCCTGAGTTTTTTTTTTCCTTTTCGTTGATTCGCTTGAACTTTATTTCGAACGGTGGCTTTTGTCTAATCACGGATGACGATCGCTAGCTATGTTTTGTTTTGTTTCCATGGGTATCTTGTTTTTGAAATCCCTTTGAACCTTGTTTTTTCACCCGATGTTGACCCGTCAATGGGGTTTTGGCGATGGTATGAGAATGTGTCACAGTCAAGTTAGCGTCCAGTCAAAAGGATAGGGGGGGGGGGGAGGACATGGCACGACTGGACTGGACTTGGACTTGGATGCTGATGCTGATGCTGATGATGGTATGATTGCGGTGCATCGGCCAGGCACGTGCCGAGTCATTATTCACTGGAACCGTGACCGAGGTCGTCTTCTGTCTTCGTCGTCATCGTTCGTTCCCACCCCCGCGCCCTCGCGTCTCTCTCTCCTCTTCGCTTCTTCCGCGCCGTCGCCGTCGCCGTCGCTGTCTTCGGAGCGATTGTCCCGAAACATTACGTAAACATTGTTTCCTCCTCGGCAAACGGTCACGTCACGTCACGTCACGTCACGTCACGTCATTGTCACCCTTTTTGTATATCCTGAAGTCTGGCGGGTATCAAAAGAGGTCGGTCACGTCACCCGCATGTGGGTGGGTGGGGTGGGTACCAAGGTCTTTGCCAAGAACAAAGGAGGAGGATGCATAGTTTTAGCATTTCTCGCTCGAAAATCGGTGTTGCGGCCTCTCTCGGCAGGTGTGTGTGTGTGGCTTTACCACCTGGTGCAAAGCGAATTCATTCTATATACTCGTGGGGATGGAATGGATTGCAGAGTGCCCTCCATGGCTTGATTTGTTGGAGAAAGGAGACAGTCGCATTTCACAAATACCACTCACATAAATCACATACTCACATTTATCGATGAGTAGAACCTCGCGTTCCCCACAAAGACATTCAAGTACAACTCACCACGACTCAAAGCTCAACCACCATGTTTGAAGGCACAACTACAGTGTCATACGATCTTGCTTGTCTCCTGCAGCGACTGCCTGCGTCATGACAATGCCAAGACGCGTACACCTTCTCCACATCACATGTTACGAAGGTGAACTCGCGCAAGTAGGCATATGGGAAAAAAGCAGTTCCGGCAAAGTGGGAACCTTTCCGTGATTCCCTGACCAGCAACCTTGGTGCGAATGATGTAGTTGCCCAGATTGAAAATAACGGGGAGAAGCTCGGATGGGACCAGACAAAGTTCTTCAGATTTGATATTTCCAGCAAGTCACTTTCACTTTGCTGTACTCCCCGGAAGTATGGAGGGAGGGCGCGTCGAGACGTTCAAAGGAAGTGGCTGTTAGGATCCGCAGATGTCATGTCGAGGTCGACCTCTATGGCGCATCGGACGCAATGCTTCCAGTTCCGGTAAGAAAACCTCAGGAAGGGGTCTCGACAGTCACATGGGACCCCACTGTGACAGGGACTGACTGGATCATTAAGCAACGAAAGAAGGTGCATCCATGTCCCAAGGGAGTACCGCGGGGAAAAAAATCCAATCGAGATACGAGACACGCCTTCTCCAGCATCATTCAGTCAGATGTGATCCCGATCTTGTTCATTGTTCCTTTCTCGTTTTCATTTGTAGTCGTTCTTCGGTAGGTTGATTCAATATAATTGAATCAAGCATCGTTTCCCTGACGGGACTCTCGCGAGACGTCGACAACACGTTTCAGGTTCCCTGTCCCTGACCCTGTCTTTGAGAATTTGCGACTGCGACACTGTGTCTGTCGAGCCACAACCAGTAGTTGAATGCGACATGTTAAAATCTGGAACGTGGGTAAGACCCCCAACCCCCCATCGATTTCGAAAAGAAGGGGTTCCTGCATACAGGGTGAGGAGCCATTCGCACTTGCATATGCCGTATGATCCGACTCAGACGCGGATCTAGCCGAAAACGAAAACGTAAACAAACCCGACATGGGAATTACGACTGGCGAAGGTCGGCGGGAGGCGGGGGTGCTATTTTCACGTGATGTGGGGATTCAGCTGTCCGGCACCGGCACCGGCACCATTCCATTACGCACTTCCGGGCGCCAGAACGCTTCCACCGCCGTCAGAAATGGACGACCCGCGGGCGTCACATTGTTCACCCTCCCCCCCCCCCCCCTTCCCATTCCTCTCCCTCTCCCTCTCCCTCTCGTCTTCCGCCCTTTCCCGTTTCGAGGAGAAATTACGCGAGATTCTCCCTCCTTGCCTGGTTTTTTTTTTTCGCTTTTTTTCTTTTGAGACTTTTCGGTAAACGCCGACCTGGACACCGACGACGGCGCCGTTCGAACGAGCGAGAGCCATCCTTCATTATCCTCCGCGTTCAGTCCAAACACCATCCATCCACGTAGGTGTAGGTGTAGGTGTAGGTGTAGGAGGGAGGGAGGCAGAGGCCAGTCTTCGTTCGCGTCTTTCACTTGCTCGCCGAATTCCCTCGTCGCTCGGGGGGTTTCGTCGTCACCATCATCGTGAGTGAGGATGGGATGGGATGGGATGGGATGGGATGGGATGGCACGGGGCACGGGGCACGGGGTGTTGGGGGTTGGGGGTTGGGTATGGTGATTCGCAAAGGAAACGGTGGATGGATGCAGCAGTGTTTGAGTACGGGTCGTTAGTTGGTCATCGTCATCGTCGTTCTGGGAGTTCGTTGTACATCTCGAATGGTGCTTCAGGGTATCGACATCCCCACTACAGCTCTCACAATTGAGAAAAAAACCTCTTTTCCTTCTCTTCAACACCTCATAGCCAAAGTCAGCGGCTCCGACACACACCAAAACCAGCACCAACCTTTTTTCCCTCTTTCCCCCCCAACCCCAACTCTCACCCAGCAACATGTTGATCTCCAAGCAGAACCGACGAGCCATCTACGAGGCCCTCTTCAAGGAGGGTGTCATGGTTGCCGAGAAGGACTTCAACGCTCCGTCCCACCCTGACTTGCCCAACGTTAAGAACTTGGAAGTCATCAAGGCCATGCAGAGCTTGACCTCCCGAGGTTTCGTCAAGACCCAGTTCAGCTGGCAGTGGTACTACTACACGTTGACCCCTGAGGGTTTGGACTACTTGCGAGAGGTGAGTTGCGGAGTTTGCGTGCTTCCTTGGGGTTATCTGTGCCGCCGGATCTTCTTCGATGGTCTGTCTGCCTTGGAGGGGTGGAATATATCAGGATAGCAGGGCAAGGTACTCGCTGTCCCAGAGCAGTGGAGAGTAGGATGGGGGGAAACCAAATATATCAAAACTTTATCGCCAAGGGGATTCACATCTGAAATCAACCCACCGCTACGCTATGGAACCTAGCAGACGAGGATAGGGTCGGGTCGTACGTAGCGCAAGAACAGGGCGAGAAATGGAACAGATGCGTGCTTGCGGGGGTATGACTCGCAGGTCACAATCCCGATGGGCAGTATTTCCCGGGAGTTTGGAGGGATTCCGATACCCGGACGAAAACAGTAGGAAAGAACGGCAGAGAGGATGAAGAAGCAGAAGAACAAGAAGAAGACGAAGAAAGAACGTGCATTGTATAATTGGAGATGATGTGAGACGCTCGCGAATGAACTCTTACTGACTGCTGCCTTCCTATTTTGTTACGTTTTCCTGCTCGTTCTTTCCAACGACACCTTTCTGTCTCTCCGTTTGTCCTTCGCCTCGCTACGCTCGGCTCCCGCAGTTCCTCCACCTCCCGTCCGAGATCGTCCCCCAGACCCACAAGAAGCCTGCCCGACCCGCCGCCCCCGCTAACGCCGGCCGACGAATCGGTGGTGGTGAGGGTGCCTACCGAGCTCCCCGACGAGAGGGTGGTGACCGAGAGGGTTACCGACGACGAGAAGATGGCGGAAACAAGGAGACTGGTGCCGGTGGTGACTACAAGCCCCGATTCGGTGGTGTCGGTCGAGGTGCGCCTGCGCAGCAGTAGAGGAGATGAGACAAAGGAATGGATGCTGTGAGAGACGTTCGAGCAGAGGCAGAATAGTTGAAGGGGAATAAGAAGTGGTGGAGATAAGGTCCGATGGGAACGGATTGGTTGATGCCTTCGACCACCTCGAAATCAAATACAATATCAATCCGACCTACCGATTCTTTCCTTCGCCATTTTCCCCCTCAACTCCAACCCTTGATCGTCACTTGATTCATTTCGCCACACTCTCTCGTCTTCTTCCCGGCTTCCTTCTTTCACTTCTGCAACCAAGTCCTCGTTTTTTTCTGTTCTGTTCAACAACACCCGACCTGTTCTGTCAACATCAATCCGACATCTGTCTGATGGATTCAGAGCGACGAGGGAGCTATTGAAACAGCGGGATGGATTCAATTTAGGTTTTATTTGCAAGAAGACAAAACATGAAACAAGAGTCGAGGGCTGCTAATTTATACAAAAATACATAAAAACCACAAAAAGTTGTCCTGTCCTGAATATCGACAGGCTACACACGCGCCGACTTTTCAGTCCATTCTCAATGAGTGTGGATCAGAGGCATCGTCGCTCTTCCTGGGAAGGGGCCTCGTCTTGACTTTGAAAAGGTATTCCTACCCTAGATACCGCCGCGACCGTTTCATTTCGTGTCTTGTCGAGACGCATAATGCTGCTGTATCTATCCTTTTGGACACCAACTAATACAAGTAAGTCGGGGGGGTTGCACAAAGGTCATAATATTTGATATCAAGTTGAACAACATGAGGTCCGATTCGCGATGTGCAAGACGTCATGAACTTCTCTGCCTTCGCCGCCGTCGTGACCTTCTCGTTATCTCTTTGTGTCGGTCAGCTTCCTTTTGCAGTAGTCTTTCTGAAGTTTATTTATCGATACGATGGTTTAAGAAGCGGCTACCCTCTTTTTCGTCGTCGTCGTCGTCGTCGTCGTCATCTGTTCGTGAGTACATCATACGGACTCTGTTTCTTTGCAAACCTTTCCAAGACATACCAGCAGGCGCACAGACGCGGTATGCAGACGATGCTCGCCCGATTTACGCACGCATTCCTGGCGATTATCTTTCGAAACGGATGGTATTCGCAGTGGGTTTGTTTGTTTTGGTTTGTTTTGATTCGTTGCCTAGGTGTCGCCACACACTCACAAACCTTCTATGCAGTCACGGCCCTTCTATGGCTATCTTGGTCCGGGGAATTTCTCATAGCACCTCAAATCGCAACCAACCAAAACCCAGAAAGCAAAGCAAGACCCAACGTCAATACTACCACCACAACCTGAGCCTTCTGGAATCCTCCCATCCTCATCTTTCCTGAGGAAGCCGTCTGAAGTTGTCCCGCACCACCACTGGTCGCAATCAACGTTGTCGCAGGCCGCGTGTAGCCGATTGTTGAAGTCAGAGTTTGGTAGATGATTATTTGGGAGCCGTCGGAGGAGGTTGTTCGGCTCGAGGTCAGGGTTAGGACAATGATACCACCTGTTGCTTCAGGTACGTTGTCGCTGGCGGTGATGGTGACGATGACCGCTGGAGTGCCGGAGAGAGGTGGGGGGGGGGGGGGTGGACAGCAAAGAGGACAGTGAGGAAGCGGCAATAGGGTGATCACACATCGAAGTGCATGGGAATGCGTCAGTTTTGCTTGCTTCGCCAGCCACAAAATCTGTTCTTCTCGAAACGCCTTAGACAACTCCATTGCCCCGACCAGTCTCTAGCATGAATGTATGATACAACCCCGAGATACAAACTCACGTCCAGTCCCAGCAGATGGTGGAGCCGTCACTGTCACATCCACCACAACCACTGCGACGGTCTGACTCGTCAGAGCAGTGAACCCTTGGTCATCCGTTATGTAGACGATGCGTGTGACGGTCTCGGTTATTTGGGCGACAGCAGGTGGGGGAAGGTTGTTCGAGTTGCTGGCGGTGGGGGAAGAGCTTGGTGTTGCTTTAGGTGACGTCGTCGTCGCAGAAAGAGGTTGTGAGGTCGTTGGGGATGGTGCTACACAGACATGGTGCGAAGTGGCAGAGTGGCGAAGTGGCAGGCAAATGGGTGTCAGCTCCGGGAAGAGGCATGTCAAAATGACCCCATAAAGGACGACTAGAAGGGAACACTCAGTCTCACCTGCGCTTGCACCGGAACTGGGACTGGCGGTTAAGGCAGGATTCGACGTTGACGGGGTTGAAGCTGCAGATGCAGCCAAGGGCGACGACGACACAGTTGCAGAGACGAGGTTCGTGTTGGAGACCGGAGGTGACGATGTGGTGGCAGGTGTGGGTGAAGATGAAGATGAGGATGAGGATGGTGATGCAGGTGCAGGTGCAGGAGGAGACGAGAAAGAGGAAGAGGAAGAGGGTGATGGAGGTGAGAGAGAGGACGAGGACGAGGACGAGGAAGAAGAAATACTGCGACCAAGCCTAGTTTTCAGCTCAGGATGCACGGATTTTGGATTGCGTGTGCAGGAGGACTACGCAGCAGGAGCAGATGAACTCACGGAGTCGGGGAATTATTGTCGCTGGATAATGACGATGGTGAAGATGGTGGTGATGCTGAGGGGCTTTGACTAGCTGTCTGTATCGGAGGGGACGGTGACGGCGAGGGCGAGGTCGTGACCTGCGATTCAGGAGACGGCGGGGAGGTCGAAGAAGCAGCAGGAGTCGCGGAAGTCGCGGGAGTCGGAGGCGAAGATGTAGGCAACGTTGATGGAGGAGGATCTGTGAGGCGTAAGGGACATCCAAACAACCACCGACATGTGTAAGTGCAGGTTAACGACGATGAAGAAGCAGAAGAAGTCAGAAGATGCAGAAGAGAAGGCAGAGTAAAGGGAGAAAGAGGCGAAAGAGCAAGACAAAGACAGAGAAGATAAAGACGCACTCGTGCTTATATCCAGGACAGAACCTGTCACAGTCGTTGTCGTTGGATTGCTTATCGCGAATGCCGACGATAATGATGGTGATAATGACAATAATGATGACGACGACGAAGCGGATGACGACGATGACGACGATGACGATGACGATGACGCTGATGACGGCGACGGCGATGAAGACGATGGTGAAGGTGACGATTGGCCTTGACGTCTATCTATCCTCATACCCATCTCCGTCTGCGGTATTACTTGTTCTAGTTCGTATTTCTTCTTAGCGGCATCTTCCGCAGCTTGGCCGTCACCATCTTGAGCATTTCCCTTGCTGTGTGATTGTGAATGTGATTGTGATTGTGGGACGGCGGTGCCGAGTTGCTCATGTTTACCGGGCTCGGAATCAAGAAAAGCACTACTACTTTCTATACCTAGGAATGCAAGTGAGCTTTCTCGTGATATCTCTATGAAAGGATTGTAAATACCTGCTGGAAGTGAAGAATATATTATTCTTGAATTGGCTTCGGGTTCGTGTTGT
Source organism: Goffeauzyma gilvescens (assembly GCA_025758705.1). Taxonomy (NCBI): domain Eukaryota; kingdom Fungi; phylum Basidiomycota; class Tremellomycetes; order Filobasidiales; family Filobasidiaceae; genus Goffeauzyma; species Goffeauzyma gilvescens. The sequence continues at coordinate 21,661 of JANGFI010001681.1, forward strand.
GATTGTGATCCTCCCTCAGTTGGTGCTGGTGCTGGATCGAGGACGAGTGAGGGGACGAGTGAAGGAGATGCGGAAGATGGGAGAAAGAAAAGGGAGGAGGAGATGAAGATAAGGACGACTATGAGGACGAAGCGAAGGGATTTGTGGGTGAAGGTCGGGATGTGAGTGAAGGGAGGTGAAGTAGACGAAGAGGTTGAAGAGAAGCAGGAGAGGGGACAACGGACAATCATGACTGGAGCTGGCAAATGGAGGGACAGAAGCAGTGGAGGCGGCAAGTGGCAAGTGGCAAGGGCCAAGGGGCAAGGGGGGCCACGGACCCCGAAGGGGGGGGGGGGACGGTGGCGAGCGGCACAATAGAAAAAGCAGCGAATCTCACGCAGAATCTCACGCAGACTTTACAGCATCCAAAAGAGAAATCTAGGTAGGTAGATGGTGTGTGTCGGAATATACGCGCTTTCTTTCTATTTCTGTGGTTTTTTTTGTATCTGGATGTGGGTGTTGGGTGGTGTGGTGTGGCGTAATGTGGGGGTGTAATAGTCCGACAACCTCTGCCGTCCGTCCTTCCTTCGGTGGAATCGCTAGGTGCGAAGGGTTTAAAGTCGCTCGCTCGTTCTACTGTTCCTTGCTCTGGCTTTCCTCTGGATCTTGCATGTAACCGCAGTTCTCGTCTATCCATTCCTTGCTTCGTTCAAGAATTTACATTTCATCCTCAACCACAACCACATCCACATTCTCTTGGTCGTTGTTTCGTTTCGTTTTGGTTCTGTTCTGTTCTATTCCGTTTTCGGTCACTGCTGTCGAGTGTTGAATCGGACATTATTACATCACACCCCCTCGATGCAGATGCAGATGCAAATGCAAATGCAGAAACAAGAGGCCAATTTCCGTGTGTCTCATCACATGTATCTGATGATACTAGCATTGGTACGTCGTACGCGGCATACAGTCAGTGCCTAGGTCCTTTCTATCGGATGTAATTATCCTTCTCAACAAAGATACATTTTGAGTCCGCCGGAACTGGAACTGGATGTTTTAGGGTAGCCGACGAAATGACACGATATTCTGGTGATATATGTGCACTGTCCAGTGGACTTTACTATGATGTGTGATCGGTGGGATACACTACTAATGTCTGAATCGTTCGTGGGGTGGGTTTAGGGTCGCCAGCGCAGTATAGTGCTGGGAAGGAAAGAAAAAGGTCCAAATGATAATGTACAGGTACAAGCAAGCATCGAGCATATAAAAGTCAAATGAAGAGACGTTTCTTCTGCTCTTGTCGATTCCACAGTCGATCAATCGCGTACAGTAAAACGACTTTAAGTGGATGACGAGATTGGTAGCAAAAATCTATGCATTGACATGGACTGTGCCGATGTACCGATATGCCAATTGGAATTGGAATTGGAATTGGAATTGGCACTCGGATGGAAAAAAAAGACTGATGCACTCAGAGGATTATGCACGGTGCACGGGGGCTATGTATGCACTTGGACCGGAGTTTCCACTGTAAATGCGTATCGTAAACCGTACATCGTGGTACCTACCGTAATGGCTGGCGATCGGGCTCGGGTATCCTCCTTGTTCTCTCGTAATCGCTTTGCCCTTCGATCTTTTCTCTTTCGTTCCCGTACGTGATTCATAGTCAGCGTTGGGGCTGTGTATGTCCACGATGGGTTTTCAAAACCGGGCGCCAGCGAGCGAGCGAGCGAGCGTGGCCTTTGGGGCTCAACAAACCCGCCCAAAAAAGCGGAATGAAAGGAAGAAAGTGAAGAAGCAAACGAATTGAATTCTGACGATATTGCACTATTGCACCGTGCACCGTCTTTACTTAATCTCCATTGCTTATTATTATTAATTCCCACTCTAGAATCACAGACGATGGGGGGGGACAGTGAAATGGGATCAACAATGCATTGCGGTATTTGTACCACTTTCGGTATATTGAGCCTGTGGAATCACGCGGGGAGGGGGGGGGGGGGGCGTACGTGAATGTCACAGACATGCAACCGACTAGGACGGCGACGAGGGGCTGTGTCATCCATTGCACCTGCACCTGCACCTGCACCCGTATCCGTCCGTATCCGTATCCGAATCCGAAATACGAACCTAAACCTGAACCCGCATCTGCAGTCGCAAACTCGACTCGCAATTCGCGCATTCCGCTAATCCAATCGAAATCCGGTGCAGTCCAGTCCAATCCAATCCAAAATCCATCTCCATCGCAATCGCAATTCAATTCCATTCAATTC
>JANGFI010001682.1:0-23917 GCA_025758705.1 Goffeauzyma gilvescens
CCCCCCCCCCCCCCTTCGCAGGAAGGAGAACTAAAAACACAACGATACTGCCGGACTCACCGACAGACCCCTCTCTCTAACCACCACCGGTCCCAGCACCTTTTTCGCCTCGTTCGGTGTCATGATCATCCATCGATCGATTCCCGCCGGGAGTTTCGTCCAAGGCGATCCGTCCCCTTCGTAAGGACCAAGCATGATGGATCCTGGGTCAAGCGGGAAGGACGAGTTGATGTTGGAGGAGGTGACCGCAATGAAGGTGCCGTTGTGGAGGTAGAGGTTGCGGAAATGTGCTGGGAAGAGGGGGCGTGGGTCAAAGAAGAAAAGGAGAGGGAGAATGATGAGAGAAGGGCATGTGGCGGACGAAGAGATCAAGAGCACAAAAAGAGAATCGGAAATGGGAAAAGGGGCTCACAGAACCCTGCGACTCCAGCATCGTATACCGTCTCGGGTATTCTCTTTCCATCTTGATCTCGTAATGAGAAATAGAGCCCTTGTTTCCTCTGTTATGGTCGAAGGGGGTGGATTGCGAATCGGGAATGTGGTCGACGAGGGTGGAGCGATATGAGAAGTTGAAGGCGAATGAAATGATCAGATGGATACAGGAGAATGAAGCACCTAATCGGTCTCCAATCACAGTGATTGACTTACAGGTTTAAAGAAATCCAAAGCCGCTTTCAAAAATCCTCCTGATTCACTTCTACTTCCACTTCCACTTCCGCTCTCACTCAGTGCCCCTACCCCTCCATGGAGATCACCACCGTTGTACGTGCTCCCGGTCGCCTCCATGCCTCCGAAACTCCCCATGTAGACGACCACATACCCCGTCATCCCTGCGGCGAGTATGAAGAGCAGGAAGAGTTGGAGGTGTCGGCGGGTTGTTGTGAAAGAACCTGCTGAGGAAGAAGAAGAATGGAAGGAGGTGGGGAGAAGGGAGTAGGGGAAGACGGAGAGGACGGAGTAGAGTGAGGTAGGAAGATGCATTGTGGCGTGATGTGATTTGCTCGTGCTGCTATGCGTTGTCGTGCGATGTGGTTTGAGGTGAAAAGGAAGGGGAAGTAGAAGAAGAAACTCTGCAAGACTTCCGTGTCTGATACGTGAATACGAAAATGAAAATGAAAATGATACGAAACGATCACGAGTCGAGAGTGAAGAGTATCTTCTCTTCTTTTCTCAACTTTCTTTGCCACCCCTGTTTCTGCGTCCGTCCTTGCCCTTTTTACTGTTTATATCTTAGATATTGTTTCCTCGCGTTTGACAGCACTGGTTGAATGGTAAGAAGGAGAGAAGCAAAAACCTGGAAGATGAAGTAAAAATCCGAAGGTCTAGTTGTTTCGGTTTTGTGATATGTGGCAAAGACATGATCCGTGATCCATGATGCGTGATAATTGATAGGCGATTGGGTAAATTCTTGAACGGCATGGAAAAGGACGGATGAGATAACAAAACGAACATCAAGAGGGGCTTGCTTACCCTAGTACGAATCAGGAATTCATTAGCCTCCTTCCAGAGATCGGAGAACGATCACTTCAATCCTCAAGTCCTCTACCGCTCAATCGCTACACGTCAAACGTTGCCTTGGCCGAATCGCACAACCCCACAGCGCTCAGAACCCCTCCCCATGTTTTTCTTTTCTCCGATCTTTAACAATGATGCTTCTCTGATCAATCCGTTTCAACCCAACCCAACCCAACCCAACCCAACCCAACCCGAATCAAGGGTCCCTTCCTCCGATTTTCCCTGCGGCATACAGATCTCTCCCATCGTACAATCCTTCCACTCGTACACAATTGTGAAACTCCGCGATGATTGTCTAAGAACTTTCGAGCGTCGGACACGGAATGCAGAAGAGACACGCGTTGCTGGATAAGATCTGATTCGATCCGGTGTCACAGAACCACAATAACTGGAGAGTCCTCTCGTACGATCCGACTGCTTCCAAAGTTGGGGATCCCAAAAGGTTTCACGAGAGAGAAAAAAAATGGCCCGACGAAATCCATCTCAGCGAATGACGATCAAACTTGGAAACAAAGAAGTCGAAAGCGGGAAATGGAGAGAACCAAAGACATCCAAAGCCCAACTCTAGGAACCACCCTCTGTTACCTTTAAATCTACGTTGCGGTACAACAATCAGACCCTTCCACTTACAATTTGTTTGAAGGTCGGTGTCTGGGTCTGGGAATCCAACGACCAAACGACCCGTCGCATCGCCCCACCCCGCCCCGCATCTCTGAAATAGCCGTCTGGAGTGTTTCTATGTCTTCGTTATTTCGCCGCTCCAGTTTGCATCATCTCTCCGGTTTGGATGGAGCGGAATCGACTGATCGAATCTGGTGTCCACATCTAGGCGAGGACTTTTGGTACAGACAGCCATCGCTCGCGGTTTCTTCCAATTGTCCGCCGTCATGGTCGCTGTTGCCCGTCTTTCCATTGCCGGATTCATCCCATTGTCGTAAGGAGTGCAGAAGAGGAGGACGGTAGTCGTTTGTCGTGTGCTCGTGTTAGATTCTGGAGCAAGCTGTCATCTGTCATCGTCATCGGTCGTCTGTTGTCGTCGTTGTTCTGGGTCGGAAAGCGAAACGCGTCGTCGGGAGGATATCCATCCACAATTCTCTGAATACTGACAATTCACTCTTTTCTTCGTCACTCTTCTCAGGTTTTGGCCGTCGATCTCCTCCACCCCTCTGCCGAGTCTGAGGCCCGAAAGCACAAGTTGAAGACCCTTGTTCAGGGTCCTCGATCTTTCTTCATGGACGTTAAGTGCCCTGGATGCTTCCAGATCACGTGAGTGCTGTGTTTTCATTTGTTTTGCGCTTGTTGATGCCGTTGGGCGAGAGAAAGGATTTGGGAACGGCATTTCATGTTCACTTTCGGCATGAGGGCTGGTGAGAAGGTGGTCATGTTTTGACTAAAGAGGCGTGCACACGGAGATTCCTCGCAGGAATCAGCGCAGATGGTCGTGTGCCCCGGGGTGCCTGGCACTTGGAAGACAAACCTAATCGAAAATACCCATTCGTACGCGATCACTGACTTTTCTGATCTTTCATCTCCCACAGCACCGTCTTCTCCCACGCCTCCACTGTCGTCCAGTGTGGCTCGTGCTCGACCGTCCTCTGCCAGCCGTCCGGTGGTAAGGCCAAGCTCACCGAGGGCTGCTCTTTCCGAAGGAAGCTTTAAATTCGTTCGTCAGACCTGCTTTAAACAGCCCGACCGAACGATTTTAAAAGACTCCTTAGCATGACCTCCCCCCGTTTCCCCTTTCCGATAACGACCTCGTCCTTTCTACCACTCCGACCCAGACATCCCTTTTAGGGTTTTAATGTCAATACACAGCCTGAACCGTTCTTAAGCAAGATAAGGCGGCCTTAGGTATTCTTTTCGCGACCTCCGACATCGTCATCACCGTTTCTTTGCCGTCCGACATCTTCTTACTCATCTCGAGAGGAATGTATGGGGACGTATTCACACCAAACCTTTTGTTTCATGTATTCTTTCGACTTTAGTCGCATCGAGAGAGACGTCGCTTGTTTAATAGTGACAGTATGGCATTAGGGCTCTTTTATACTTCATGTTAGGACGATGATTTTGTTTGATTCTAATTAACATGATATAAGAGCGCTTTTATAGGCACCCATTACGGGCGTCTTTCACTATTTTACGAATGGGTTCGGCTGTGTTTTGAAGCGGAGACCGATTGTCCAGGTAAAATGAAAGGCGATTAGTTCCGAACGACTTGGACTGGGTCATATTTATTACACAGGCGGGTTTCTTTAGTTCTGATAGACTATCGATTGTGCGAAATAGTTGTCCCCATCGTTCAGTCTGGTATCTTAACCGGATTCATCTGTTCTGTCTAAATGGTGAATCATTCGTTGGGACTCATTCCAATGGGTGTTTCTTCTTGAATGGCAGCGCTCTGCAGCCCAGCATTCTTCGCGCCTGGATTGAACCTTTCATCGCTGACAATCGGGACGTTCAGCATTCAGCCGCAATCACCCACAACTGATCTTTTTCATTCGCATGGGTTATTCGTTGCTAATTGCGGCTCGTTCGCACTCGAGGATACTTGCCGAACAACGGACGGCAAGGTGTTTCTGGAACAATAAGCGCCAAACCTGGTACTCGGCGAACCTCACGAAAGTGTCCATTTAGAGCTCAATGGGCGTCTCCAGCTTGGGAACAAAGAAAGACCCTTGGAGGTGGGTGCTACGATCTTACGGATTGGTATTGACCTGCGGTAGCTGGATGGATAGAAGTCTTTGCCCTTCCAACGTAGGAGTTTTCACTTCCTTGTTGCATCAATACAAACTTCATCTCCTTACCGTTACAAAAAACAGACCTCGAATCTCTATTCTAATGTTCATGCCGCCTGTTGTTCGAGATCCATTTCATTCCCCTCTGTACACGATCCTGCAGAACTGACCTCCTCCCTTCGCCTCCTTAGCTCTCCAATCACGTCCCTCAACTCGCTGACCATTTCCACGCCATTCGACTTTGACTTCGACTTGCCATCGTCCTTCTCCATCGCAGCAGCTGCTTCCCTCTCCTGCCGAATCATCGCTATTCTCTCCTCTCTCGACATCTTACTTTTCACTTCAACAGCTCTGGCTCGCCCAGAGATACCTTCAAACACGGCCTCGATTCCTGGTGGGGGTAAGAACTTGACTGAACTCGATTCGAGTAAATGCGAAGTGGCATCGTCGGAGGATACGATCGTTGCGTTATCTTCTGCCGTTTGACCGGGAGCCTCAGCATCGGTCACGAGTGAAGTCTCATTTGACGTCATTCCTTCGCCATCGGCTTCATGCTCATGCTCCCAGCTCTTGACGAACGCAGGTATACTCTCCTCAGCGTCTACAGGCGTTTTCGGTTCAACCCATGGTGTTGCCACTCCCACCCTCTGTAGAATCTGTCTTCCCCTTTCCCACTCTTTGATCATTCCACCCAAATCCTCGCGGACTGTATCCCACCAATGTTGAAGCGTACTTACGTCCACGTCCGCGACTGGTCGAGAGGACCCTCCGGGCAGGATGTTGTCGAGCAACTCTACCTGGCTCTGAGCATGTCGAAGTAAAGATGAGAGAACGGAGAGGTGATCTTTCAATAGTGCACGATCGGAAAAGCGCGGAGCGAACCCTTCGGCAGAAGCAGCGGGGGCGGGTGCGGCAGGAGGTATGGATTCGACAGGCAAGCTGGGTAGACTTTCTCGAGCGAGCTTGAAAGCCGTGGAAAGGTCGCACAATATTGGGATCGCCTTGATTGGTTCTGGTAATGCGAGAAAATAACAAGCCAGTTTGCGTCGTTTAACGTGGAGTAAAAGAACGATGTCCTCCAGTGAGTCTGTGGTGGGTCCAAGAGAATAGTTGTCGGTACCACCGAATGACTCGTCCAACAACGGGTTTACGCGGGAGGGGGTCTCGACAGAGAGATAAGATGTCGGCCTTGACCTCGAACGAGACGGCGAATTCATTGACTGTGCCTTGAGTGAGTGAACGAGATCAACAGGAAGACCGTTAATGAAATCTTGCATATCCGATGTACTCGATTGCTGTCGCAAATGCTTTGATTGACTGGGTGTCGCAGACCGTCCAAGAAGGATAGAACGAGGTCGCGTGATGGGACGTTGTGAATGCTTTGAAAGGGGTGTCTCTGGGGGCTGTTGCTGATAAGTGGCGCTGTTGGGGTTGTTGAATGAGAGGCGAAGTTGACGCAGTCCTCTCGGGTGTCTACGTTGAGAATCGCTCTGAGTCCGTGGTCTCGATGGCTGATCGGGAAAGTCATCAATGTCAGAGTCATCGTCGACGATTCTCCTTAGAGGCGAACCCGGAGATTTCTGTCGTTCGAGCGCCGCGAGAGTCGAAGGTCGCGGTCTCGGACTTGGGCTTAATAAAGAAGGCAAGGAGGTATATCGATTGTTTCTTTCATTCAGGAACCGTGTAGGGTTGGGAGATTGTCGTGCGATAGGAGTCACGGACGTAGAGGCCGAAGGAGACTCCTCAATCTCGTACAACCGCTTGAGGACGTCATATTCGGTTAATGAGATATCGATGACGATTTTGGCGAGTGAAGATTCGATTGCTGTTAAACCGGCTTGGAGAGCGGCTTCAAGGGGTTTCGTGTGTGTGTGCGATTGTGATTGTGATTCCATGAGACGGGATACGTCGATGTCAAAGAGTTCAGTCTCCTGAATGAATGATTGTAGTGCTGATATCACCGGAGGGGGAGTTTCCTGTTCCTGGTTATCTATTGATACCTCACCCTTTGATTCTTCCACTGCCGCCGTCCTTCTCTGATTTCTGTTCTTTACCGTACTGTCTCCAACAAGAACGCCGACGAGCCCACAAACAAGGATAACGACCCCTGCGAGTGCCTGAAGCCAGAGCCTGCCAGCGATACGCCAGATACCACCGAGAGCTACGAGGAAAGCGAAGTAGATGTCGAGCCTGTTCCAAGGGAGAGGTATGGGGAGGGTTAGGCGTCGGTCGAGGTTAGCGTGGGCGGAAAGAAAGCGCAAGGAGGGACTTGAGCTCGAGTTCGGTTTTGGACTAGTTATCGTAGTCGGGTGCGCAGAAATGGATGGCTGGGTCGGTGTAAAGGTAAGTGAACGTGATTGTGGGGTTTCCTGGGACTCTTTCTGGAATTGATCTTGTATCGCGGTTTTTGTGTTCGATCGCGGTGTCATCGATGGTCCCGTATTGTAATCAAAAGATGCCGCTGGGCTTAGAAGAGGCGATGTACAGACGAGGTACTTGAATTTCTCAATCTGACGAATCGAGGGCGATGCGTCCGGGAATGTGGCAGTGGGAGTGGAACTGCCCGACCGAGCAGGGGAGGGTTGTTGAAACTCGAACGCAGGAAGGAGAGTCGATGATGATCTAGATAGTGGCGGAGGTACCTCTACGTTTCTGGAGACTGAGTTGAGGCGCTGCGCACTTGCACTTGGGCTTGGACTTGTAGGAGGACTCAGACTGCGACTTTGGAGACGAGATGTGGATGTGGATGTGGATCTCATGCTGGAGCTGGAGCTGGAGCTGGAGCTGGAACTGGAACTGGATCTGGACAGAGAGGACCGGCCAGCTCGACCCCGACGTGATTTCGGTCTCCCATCTCTCGTTCGATTACTCGTCCCTCCGTTCTTGCCCGTGTGATTACCAATCTCTGGAAAGACAGAGTCGAGCGGTGGCGTCGTCAGCGTCGGTGTTCGCGATGTTGATGTGGAAGAAGACGAGGAAGAGAGAAGAGATGAGGGGCGGGACGAGAGATGGGGAGGGAAGGGAGGACAGTACGTCGGGTCAAGTCCAGGAGAGAGGAAGGTCGTGGACGCTGGTGGGTGTTGGTAGATGGGCGATGCGATGCGATGCGGTGTTGCAGAAGGGGTAAGACAACATCGGACGAGGTGAGGGAGTAGTCAGTAGTTGAAATCAAAACGGGGAGAACATGACGAGAAACGAGAATGACATCGAGATCAATCGACAAGGAGACCAGACGGCATCGACATGAGGTTCAATGCCTCGCGTTTTGCGGCCCCTCACCCCCCCCCCCCGGTTCTTTCTTTTCCGTCCTCATCTTCTTCTGCAACGAGGTCTGGCCGAACCAGAACGAAGCCGAGAAACGACGAAACATAACGACCATTCTGTTTTTTTCCTCCTACAACGTTCCAAGAATCACCAACGTTGTGCTTCATCCCCCTCTCCGCCTTCCTGCATTTAACGCTCGTCCATTTATCCCTCCCCTCTCCACTGTGTGGTTTGCTGATACTACTCACTGTCTGGAATAAATTCTGCCTCCAATGCTCCTGCTACCTCTTCGGCCTCTGTTAATGATTCTGCTTCATGCGGGGTACCTGGTTCTAGTAGTAGTAATGGTTCTGGCAGTGAAGTCGGTCCGTGTGATGAGACTGGTTCTTGCGGGAATACTGGTTCGGGTTCGGGTTCGGGTTCGGGTCCGGGTCCAGGTCCGGGTCCGAGTCCGAGTCCTCCGCCTTGGCCTGCCAACATCGTCGAATTCACAGGCGTCTTCTGAGCCACCTGTCCGATCCCCATCGGCCTCACCCGCTCTTCCCCATCGACATTGGCATGCACTTGTTGCTGTCCCACTTGCACCGGCATCGATGGAGAATCTGGAACAAGCTCTTCTTGCTGCTCCAACATCATCCGAAAGAAGCCGGAGATCACGTCGTGATACTAAACCGCCCAAAGAAAACGGTTCGGGTGGGTATACTCAGTCAGCCAGGTATGTTTTTTTTTTTCTTTTTTTTCAACTTCGATTGGGTTTTTGATTGATTGATTTTGGTTCTGCAGTATGTTGAGTTGAGTTGAGTCGAGTTGTGAGGAAGGAGATGACTGAGATTCACCGCTTGGTTGTAGCGACGTCTCTTTTAGACTGGTGCTATGATCCTGGTGGTCTCCAGTTCGGCGGTGTGTTCGGCAGCGACGGTATTCTGTTGTTGTTTGTTGTTGTTTTTCTTACTTGCAACTGGAGCTTGTGTGTGAGGAATGGAGGGCTACCTGGATGAGAATGAGGATGATAATGACGACGTGGGGGGAGGGGGGGGGATCGACGAGGGGTCGACATCACACTCATTAGCTTGTTACTTTCATTGTTCGCTTGGACTAGCTAGGTTGGGAACAAGGGGAGAGTGGGAGGAAGTAAGGGGGGGTACAGTCAGTCAGTCAATGAAGGGTGTGGGTTCCTGGCTAGGGCACGCGGGTGGGCGGCCCTCCCCCCCCCATTCTCCCCTTCTCGTCTGCGCGCGACTCAGGTTAGCGCCCCCCCCCCCCCTCTCCCTCCTCTCTCCAACAGCCCTTCCTTCCTTCCTTCGCCTGGATACCCTCGACCTCGTCTCCTTCCTCGTCCTCTGCGCCACAAAGTAAACAGATAACGAGAGAAAGAAAGAACAAATAAAAGTAAACAAACCAAACCAAACAGCACAACCACCCACCCCCCCCCCCCCCCAACGCCTGAAGAGACACAGAGATACGATACGATACCTTTAAAAGGAACGAGAGGGTGGCATTCCTGGGTGATTTCATTCCATTTCACGTTAAGTCTTCTGCCGTAAATGTCTCTGCCGTTACTCCATCCCCGGCGCGCTTGGCTTGTTTTGTTGTGTGTTGTTTGTTGTGCTGTTGCTGGAAGCGCACCTTGCGGGAAAGAACAAGGAGACAGGGGAGGAAGGAGGGGGGGGTCAAGGGCTGCAATACAGTACCAATCAACGTGAGAGTGTCGTGATGATATTCGACATCCTAAAAAAGGTTGTGCACGTCGTTCCGTTCCTAGCTCGGGATTCGAAATGAAAGAAGAAAGAAATCAAACGACCCACTTTCGAGTTTCACGGATTATCCGTGCGGTCACCGGAATTAACCGGTCACTGCTTTCACTTTGAAATTCGCAAATTCACCAAACCCCATTCTCTCTCACTCTCTCACTCTCTCACTCTCCACCGATCTTCTCGTTTCTTACTTAGCTTAGAGCGTCGCAGGAAGGGAATTCGCGGGAAAGTAAATGAATCAATCATCCTGCCCTTTCTCGTCTCGCTCTTGAGTCTCTTTTGGGTCTTCAGTCACCGTTTCCACGCTAGACCCCCCCTTTTTCTCTTCCTCTTCCTCTTCCGCATGAAAACTCAACGTCGTGTAAATTCGGTCGCGGGATCGTCACGACAACGGGGAGATGCCATTTTGAAAACACTCGTCTACACGCCCACACGCCCACACGCCCATCGCCCCGTCCTACCTTTCCTCGTACTCGTCCCTCCCGAACAAAATGGGAACGCATACCTTGAGAAAGAAAGAATGAGAAACAGGTTGTTTGGTACTGTTTGACAGTGCCGCGACGGGCGATGGGAGAAATCGACATGCGTGGTTGGTTTTAACAAGTGATTGACTGGTGGAGTACCTTGACGACCTGTTATGGTACCGGTGTTCTTCGCGACTCTCCTTCCTTTGGGGCAATTCTTTCTCTTCCTGTTTTCTCTCGGCTTTTCGCCGCGTCTCCATTTAACCTCTCTCTAATGAAAACGCCGTCTATTGAAGACGCCGATCCCGATCAGGTTCATTAGAGTTTGAAAGGACAAGGGGGTCGACTGTATACTAGGATTGTTCGAGATGATCCAGACCACCCGTCTTCCAGTTTTGGTGCCTAGTCTCTCCCCTCGTTCATTGTCTCATGTTATTTTGAGGGTTTGATGGCGTATTCTCCATTCTCCATTCCTCTTTTTTTTTTTCTCTTTGGCAGGTACAAATCGCACACACCCACTTCTGCTCGTTGACGTGTGACGAGAAGATCTCTGAGTTCCGCAAATCAAATCGAATGACCACCGAAACCCGTCCTATGTCGATCTTGGGGAGAGACCGCACGCTCTCGGTGCGGATGAGAGACCTCTAAAGAAGAAAGAAGAAATAAGAAGGAATGATCAGTACAGTGAAAGAAGCAAAATAGCGTGGCAGAGACCAAGTAGAGAGTTGAAGCACCTGTCACCCTGGGAAACCCCAATTACGCCAATCCTCATCCCTCTAATTGATCGCCCCATCTTCTTTCTGGCTTCGCTAGATTTTCTCTTTTTGGAGGCGTCCAGAACACCAGGTGAACATTTTGCCTCCTTTTGGTGCGCATACGTCACGATACAATAGGGCAACCCTAGCCCGAAGACACGAGGTGTGTCGTCGATCAATGAGTCCGGAGAGGGAAGAGTGCGACAGGCAAAAGATCAACGGACAATAGCAGGAAGATCCAGAAAGAGAAAGGTCACCAGAGTCACGAGAAGGCAAGAATTGAAAGAGCCGCATGGCTTAGAGGAGCAGCAACACACCCGCTGACGACAATGATGCCCCACAATGCCATAGTCTCTCATTTCCGACCCACAAGAGAACGCTCGATGCACAATGGGTAGGGTACTTCCTGAACTCGACAGAGATTCCTGGTGAGACGGACCACTGTGCGAGCAACTCACATCCACCCACCTGATCCACACCGGCTGACCCTCTGATCGACGATTACAGGTCAACATTGAGCAATCCCAAGACCCTCCCGGAGAAGCCACATGTCCCGATCACGTATTGTGAGACGCAGAGCAGAGGCCTGCTGAGCCACTCATATTTGCCTTTATGGACCTCGATATCAGGAGAAGAGAAACCTTCCGGTAAAAGCTAAAGCAAATCGGCGGGGAGGTAACACTGGAAAAACAGGGAAGATGCAGGGGTGGACCGGACAACGCGGCCGAAATCGCTCGACGTGATTTCAAAACGAACATCAAGGCAGAATGAAATCTTTATCTCAAATCAACAAAATGAATATATGCAACTACCACCGCCAAATGTTGTGCGCTTATTGATTTATCCTTCAACTGTGGGCGGCAGAACGGGTCAGCCAGCTAGTGACTAGAGAGCCATGCCCTAGGTCACGCGAGCTTTAACACCCCGGTTACCACTTCGATTATTTATTGTTGTAAGGACCTTACGGCATCAACCTCACTTGAAGAAATCTCTGAGCAGAAGGAACGGCTACCCGATTCACAATCAATCTAATCATCTATGTCTGATTCTGCCGTGACGCCTGTCAACGACGATTCAAATACAACCAGGTTACAAAACCTCACATAACATAAAACGACCGACTACTTCTCCTCAGCTGGCAAGACGTAAACGCTCGTGTCCCCGTTCACCCTATCCTTCTCATCCCAATCCTTTTCGCCCATATCGTTGACTTCATCGGACACCTCGGGAAGGACAACGACACCTTCTTCTCCGCCGCTATGCTCAGCCAACCACGGATCATCGGGACTGATGTATTCCTTTGGTTCCTGCCACCTTCCCTTTCGGTTGTTTGGTTGAGGCTTGAGCTTAATCAGCGACCAGTACACCAATGCAGAGCAAGTCGTCGTCGTCAGACAGGAGAACCAATAAGCTTTCCTCATCTCCGGTGTTCCCTCGATCACGCCTAGGTTTTGCAAGAACCCTGGGAAGTTTACTGCGATTCCACAGAAGTACGCGATAAACGCTCGAAGGTTGATGCCCTTGGTGTACCAGTACGGTCCGTCCGGGTCAGCATCGAACAAGCGGCCGATCTCGATGTATCCTCGAGAGACGACATAGTAGTCGGTGAGAAGAATGCCGATGATCGAAAACAAAAAGATTTGGTAGGATGCAAGGACCGTGATGAAGATGCTAGCACTACCAAGGAGGTACCAGGGGCAGATAATAATGGAGACGACTGATTGAGGAGAATCACAAAGTAGATGAGTATCTGTCCTCATCTTGTGCAAAACTGCTCGCCTCTTCATGGACTTACAAACACAGACCCAGAATCCCCTCTTGATGCTGAGGAACCTCGGCAGGAGCGCGGCAACATCATTCCCACACGGTAACAAGTTCTCAAACACCGCCGAGAAAAGACTTCCATAGGCGAAACCAAAGCCAATGAAGAAGCAACCCGCTCTGATCTTGGCGTTGTAGTTGTCAGTCAGAATCATGTCCAGATACACGAGCGGATTCCATACCAACTTTCCGTACACTCTGATCGATGACGAGGCAACGACCATGCCGATCAATGTGACGACGAAGTTAGACACTGGGAAGCCAATGATTTGGCCTAGGATAGGTGAGTTGGCCGTCGTAGAGTTTCGCTGGAAGTCGGTCGCATTGGAGGCGAATGTCGAACAACCGGCAGCGGCGAGGAGGAAGAATCGGACGATAGTCCATGCTTTCTCCGAGCCGTGGAGAGTCGAGGGTTGGCTGAAGGTGTCGCCTATACCTCCTGCCTGCGTTAAAGTTAGGGCGAGGAGACCGGCGGCAGAGATGACGAAGGACGCGAGCTTGGCGTGGATAAGGATCCCCCATTTCGGGCTGGGATGAGAGAATCACGCGCTAGTCAGTGGGATGTGTCTGCAGAGTAAGAAGAGGACAAACTCACACCGAGAGTTGGCAAATACCCAAAGTAGCGATCGCGAATAGGAAGAAGCAGATCATCTGGGCACTCGTAAGAGCTGACCCAGTGCCCATATGGTTCGGGATACGAGCAATCGATGGGAAAATAGCGTGAAGCATAATACTGTGGGTGAAAGAGAAGACATTTCAATGTCAATCATCGCCATGTCCGTTCCGAACAGGCATTTTGACTCACTAGATCGCTTGAGCACCGCTGACGGCGTTCACACCTTGCCAGACACACGACATGACGACTCGATTAAGTACGGGCCAAGTAGAACCGACAATCCCGAAGGACGAACGGCAATAAGCAGGGAAACCGATGTGATAGACCGCTCCACAACGTCCGTTCAAGACCATACTGGAATCCAGGAATCGCACAGACGTTCAGCACATACACCGAGGCAAACGTCAAAGTCCCCCGACTACGGGTTCGCATCGGACTCACACAATTGATATCAATAGGAAACCCATCGTGTTGGCAAGGATACCTTGCCACACGGTAAGGCCGGCAGATAAGAAAGAGGCTCCGGCCAAGAAGTTGGAAGAGTTGGTTACGGCGGAGAACCAGAAGACTAAGAATAGAGGGAGAGACACATCAGCAATGAAGAACGCAAACGATAATCAAATAGATGAAAAGCCCCGTTCGGTGATGACATCACTAACCATTCCAAGTCCAGAAACCCCAAGTTCGATCTGCCTTTGGGATTGGTCGCAAGTCTGCATTGTCAAACAAGGAGTTCCTGCCCGTTCCTTTGGACGACTTGACCTCCAACTTGGATATGAGGTTAGAGAATGCCATGGTGATGGCGATTTGGAGGGTGTTAGCCAGATTGGGATGTAAGTGAAGCTTTTACCCGCAGTCCCCTTTCCACAATGATGTTCTTTTCATATACAACCTGCCCTGACGATCCCTCTCCTACTTATATGCCCCAGATTGATCATCTTCCTTACCTGCTTTGAGCGCGAACGACGATAGGTTCCTGAAGGTTCCTTATCAAACGTTACTCGGGCGCCGACTTGACTGGATCACCCCCATCGCTCGTTATCGCGCGGTGAAACCCGCCACCGACGGCAGTGTCCACGCGTGGTATCCCCCACGTAATCTCCATCTGCCAAGACACGGGAAAAGGGTCAGGGCAATGCGGTCTTGACCTGGTTTTGCCGTCGTTGAACACGCGGGGAGAATCGGTGCGTGCAGTTGTTATCTTGGGAAGGTTAATCTTCTTCGTAATGTCGTCCTGAACAAACCGACATGCACATCGAGAAAGAGATCCATTTGAAAAGGCCACGAGATACGATTCGGTTAAGATGTGGGCGCTATCGAGCAGTCAATCGCCGTTGATTGTCTGAATCGCGGGTCCGGCAAAGCGATAAGCCTTTCACACAGTTCGTGTTGGGAAAAACGTTACTGAATGTCCCCCAAGCTAAACACCGTGATAAGGGCTATTTCGTAAAGGTACCAGATCCGATTCAATCGGAGATTCGACTTGAGCAGGACACAGTCGTCGTCGATTGCGATTAGATGCATGGGCAAAGGAAGCGATAAGACTTTGTTCAGTTTGGTGGTCCACTTATTATGAGAAGTAAGCCATCCTCAGATGAAAAAAGATCGGATTGATAAGCTTGGGATGGTAACTGTAGTACTTAATTGATTGAGCCGATGCAGTCACGCACTCTTCGATATTCTCACCCTCACGAGCATCATTTGACTTCGACTCCACTTTTACGTCGCTTTCCTGCCAAACAGCATTCGTTACGTATACGCCATGACCATCACCGCTTCTAAGCCTCTCCAGGCGGCCATCACATTCTCCCTCCCCGATTCTCGTCTCCCCTCCGACATCGATCCGAAGATCTACCAAGAAACGCACACCATCCAGCGTCCGAAAGAAACCATCCACGTCCCAATCTCTAACCTTCGATCCGAGCTCGAGCTTCTCTCGGAGCTTCAGACACCAGTACTAGACCAATTGGAAACGAGGGGATTCGGAGTCCAGAGACACGAGTCGAAAATTTCCGCAGAGGAGTTGAATGAGAAAGAGGGAATCGCAGAATACTTGGCTGAGACTTGCGAGTGAGTGTGGATGAAGCATATAGTCTTTGCATTCGTTGCATTGGCTGACCACTCAACTCTTGCTTGTAACGAAAACAGACTATTAAAGAAGATCACAGGAGCATCCGATGTCATCGCTTGGAACTCGGTCATGAGGTGAGCTCACAGCTTCATTGGAATCTGGAAGGAAGATGGTTTACCAAGAGTTCGTCATACTGATCGCCCAAGTCGGTCTTCTCTCGCTGACCCCTTCCTTCCCCAGACGAGCTGACGTCAAAGACCTTAAGATGATTCCACGTCAAAGCTCTCCGGAGCGTGGCAAACCTCCCTCGGTTGAGATCCAACCGACGGCATCCCTGGCTCATATCGATCAGACTGCGTGAGTCCTATTGACTGAATATTCAATAAGCAGCTATGCTATCAACCTCTGCTGACGCTCCTCTTCACTTTCTTCCCGGTTTGTTTTCCTGGCCATGCTAAATCCGCTGCATCCCCTTTGCAGATACTACGGTGGCAAGATCTGTCAGATGGCTACCAAGGACGAAGATGTACTCGCCAAGTACTCTCGTTGTCAAATCATCAACATCTGGAGACCTCTTCGTCATACAGTTACCAACTCACCACTTGCAGTAATGGATTGCCGAAGCCTGAGCGAAAATGAAGGAGAGAGCGACTTGTCTTCGCATGCAACGATCTTTGGATATGGGCATGACGTACATCATAATCGTAAGTACCTTCTTACTCTAGGCTTTTTCAGTTGGGCACGCATTGCTCCAAATTCCATATACTGACCAGCATTACCACTCAAATGCACAGCGAAACAACGTTGGCATTACATCCAACATCAGACCCCCGACGAGATCATCTTCATCAAATGCTTCGATTCACTACAGGGGAAGGATGGGATTGCAAAGTATTGTCCACACGTGGCTACTGATGTTTTGGATGAGCCTGGATATGAGGGAGAGAGCTTGCCTCGGGAATCAGTCGAGGTCCGATTAGTTGTACTGCACCAGTAAAGGTCCAACTTCGTTGACTTGTCGCCTTATTTTCATTTCGTTTCTCGGCCCTCTCCCTCTTCCCGCATATACCCATCTGTCGTGATGCTGCTCAATTCCGCTGATGCAAGCGAATATCCCACATTTCTGTGACGCTATCACTCCCATCACCCCTCAGCCAAATTTCTTGGCTTCACCATGAAAACAATGTAAATGGTACATCCCACGCACCACCTAAATCCTATTGACCACGAAGACGACACGAATGACTCCAAGTCCACGCTCCTCCTGGCGAGAATCTCAAAAAGGTTAAAAGTGTAAGGTACGTAAGAGCGTGTGTGCACACCGGTGCCAAGATCCCAGATTTGTGTGTGGGGTCTGAGGTTTCCTTCACACTGTTCTACTTCTTTCGGGGATCTTTCTTTTCCGGTGTATTTCGTCAGAGCAGCGCACGATGATGAACGATTATTCGGTGATGCTCCAGCCTTAGAGGAAGATCAAAATTCAGCAGATAGATAAGACCAGGTCGCTTCATTCTGATTACTGTGCACATTCTCCCTTTTGCGGAAACGGATACTTGACATCTTTCCTCAGCGGCCGCGCTGCAGAGTGACGCCATCTCCTCCTAACCGGACAACCCCACAACAGCCCTTTCGTATCTTCACGCTCGCCCCCGTCGCCACCGCGACCCGCCCACGACCGACGCGAGATAACTCCTGTGATGTTTCTCGAGTGATGCGCTAGAACCTCGACAGCAGAATCAATAATACCATCGGTCTGGACGACGGGTCATCCTCATCATCATCATCATCATCATTATCATCTCTTCGTATATCCAAACGTTGTCCTCTTCGCAATCGAAACAGCAGGAATTAGCGCCTGACTTCCCAGGAAAGTCTACAGATGGTACAAAATCAATAGAGTGCTGTCAAAGTGAGAGCAAATCCGGTGGTTATCAAACATATCATCATCATCCATCTCTATCCAGCAGCCAACCTCCCACGTCATATCGAAGCACAGGCACGCTCCAGTCTGTTTCTACACATCAATTACCGACCTCGTTGCCTTAGAATGGTGAACGAATCGGATTCAGCTCCGGAATCGGGGAGACGGAGTTTCGGAAGGAATCTCGGGGAAGTTAGTCTCTCTACACCGAGAATTCGTGAGTGAGCAAAGTTTGCTTTCTTGTAGGTCCTCTTCGTTACTTGCTGCTGTGATCTTCCTTTCGAATCCCGCCACATCTTCTGATAGTCGGCGCCATCTTCGCGTTTCATCATCTGATTCCGTGTTTCTCATTTATATGATTCTGCCCCTTCGTCTTCGTCTTCGTCCTTGTCCTTATCGAATGTTTATCGTCAGCCTGTATTGTTTTTGATCGGTTTGTCTCGGTTTCTCGTTCGTGTCCTCTTGGGAACGGGGACTAGGATTGAATCCATCGTCCACGATGGCAGATGCGAGTCGTTGTTCGCCTTAGTGTTGGACATACCTATGAGATACGCCAGACCTGACCCGTCTGACGAATCCTCCTCTGCTCTCTGCTTTAATCACCGTGTTTATCCCCCCTTCTAATCACCGCTCAACCTCGCTCGGTTTCGATCTTCAGGTTTCAGGCGAAGGCTCGTCTAACAGCGACAGGTTTACCCCGCGAGCCAGCTGTCGCATTAACTTCGGCGCACTAGAACAGCGAACTTGTCTCGAGATTGGATGAGATAGCAATCCTGTCGGACACAACATTTCTAAGTGACGTTACAAGCTGTTGTATCGCTAAAAGTGGAGAGAGGTTTGCCTCAACCAGGAATACTAAGCTCACCCGATACACTGTTCCAGTCCAGATTCTCACTCCGCAAATATCTCCACACCGACCTCGTAAGCACAACGCGTTCAACAGCTGAAAAACAACTCCTTTCCTGGGAGCTTCCCTTTCCTTTTGGGACGCAGAATCCGGGCTTTCTCCACGTCGTACTGGTTGAACGACAAAAAGACGTATCCAGATTCTACACAGAAGTATTTACAAAACCATCACACAAACAAAATGAGTCACGCTCACGACACCGAACTCTCTGAAGGAGAGGCCAAAGCGATTCTTGTTCTCCAACTCTCCCTTCCGTACGTCGCCGACCTCTACTGGGCGGCTGGCAGGCTCTCCAATCCATTCGTGAAGCCGCTGACTGCCGTTGTCAAGAGTGTTCGAACCGAGGCTTTGCGAATGTATGTTCCATCCACATGGCAGTCTGTGGGTAAAAGCGACTGGAGTCAGCTGAGGAGCTTCTCCACGGAATTTCTTAGCGCATTTACGTGAGCTTTGTTTCTTCTCATCACACAGTCAACGCAAACACCGGTGATCATTTTGTATATATTCTGACATCCCGCACATCGTTCGTTATTCATCTCCCAGCGGAATGCATTTGACCGATTCGGTCTTCGAAGATAACTTCGATCTCTTCGTCTGGAAGACGCTCGAGTTGTTCCCTCGACTAAGGGACCTGAGCACTACCTGTTTTCCAACGCCGAATGTTCTCACTCCCAGTCGTTTTCCGAGCGTCCGGAAGCTTGGTCTGAGGCTCCCATTCGTTTACAGTGATGGGAATCGGCCAGTCGGTGCCATAAACCTATCTGCGGTCTTCCCGAACGTCACTGAGTTGATCCTTGAGCCGACCGATGATACCGACAGTGGAGAAGACCCTGGATGGGCTCGAAAGAGCCTTCCACAACCTTTCAGCTTGCTTTGGGATCGACCTCTAGAGCACTTAGGAATCTGGATAAACAAGCTCATCCTTCCGCCGGGAGAAAATTGGAGAGAAAGCGAAGAGTTTGCGCAATTTGCAAGAGATGGAAGATGTCAGTGCTACGATGTTGAGAAAGCGATGTTTGGACCCAAACCAGTCCACAGTAACGATGCTCTAATCGGAGTCACTTTGAGGGATTTAGGGCTCATCAGGATTACTGGAGACGTCACGAAGGTGGAGCTTCATGTGGATTCTGGAATGACGTGGAAGACCCGGTCGAAGTTCGTGAGTTATTGAGCTTATACCAACGATCTCTTAACTAAGCTTCACTGGAATCTCTTTATGCTGATCATAAGAAGCGAATCGTGCGCAGGATACGGTCGTCGAGCTCTTGAGGCAGCTGGATTTGGCTGGCGCCGAGTGCATTCATACGCTGCTCCATATCTCCCCGCCCAGGCAAATGTTTCATCAGATCGAACAGATCCAGCATGCACTTGGAGATCCCATTTGGCCTACCTCCGACGAAATGACTGGGAATTGGAGCTCTGGATGGCTTTTCCACTTCGTCGCCCCTTCGGCGGACGATATTACTCTCTACAATGTCGCACTTGCAGAGCTGTGTCCGAATTTAATCCAATTAAACACAGTTCAGGTGATGGACGATTACTGTCACGAGGCAAGAGCCCTCATTATGGTATGCCAGACAGAAGTCCGGAGGACTCACTCAAAGATTGGAATCGACATCGACCTCCGGCAGACTCACTGCGTGATTGATAACGCCGCATACATCGAACTTGGACATACAGTCGTCCAAGCTGCTCTCGAATTCAGGACAGGTAATCCGATCTGGGATAGGATCCATGCTGATCGATTTCTGTACGACATGGACTATCAGGAAATTAGAGAGAATGAAGACGACGGTACCGTATCGGATCGAATCGTTCGTTTGGACCTTGTGGAGGACCCCTTTGACGATTTTTGATTCACTTTCAAAGGCTTGACAGATCGTTGGTAAACTGGACCGACAATACGCGAACCCGGTACCTACCCCACGATCCGTCGGTCTTATCATGACACCAGCGCGAGGATCAGTCCACGCGATCCTGATCTCACAGACGACGGCATCTTTGTCCTTATCATTCGATCCATTATGCCTCCGCGTTTGACTCTCTATGAAATGTCACCCGCAACAAATATGGACCCATAACATTTTCATTACATTATCATTCTCTTCACTCCAAGACCTAGAGCTCGTCTAATTAGCAGCGAGCCACTCTCTCCAGTGTTGGGGACTCAGGCGTCATGCTGATGCTTGCCTGATTCAGCGAGAGGCATGGTGTTTCCGCTGTCATTCCACTGCATTAAGGGATAATTAATTTCACCTTTTGACCACCCGCTTTGTTCTTATTGACCCCTGGTTCCTCCGTGTGTTGTTCTGTCAACCTTAATCAGTCGCCCGCTTTCTCTCCACTTATCCTAAGTACCAGTCGCTCCCATCAGGACACTTTCGCACTGCAGTTGATTCGACTAAATGAAACAAATAAGAGAAACCAAGACAGTAGAGGGGGAAAGGAAATCCCACTCAATCGCTCATACGCTAGCTCAGGCGGCCGAACGACACGAACAGCTGAGGAGCTAAACGTGTCGATCATGTAACCTTCTTCGTATCCCGACTCTACCCCGCTCGGAAGGCTGGTGCCGCATGACAGGGCTTCGGTGGACCCAAGGTCATAAGGATGACTCGTAAGAAAGCCGGAGTGCAGATTTGGCGGGACGGACAATGGATACTGGATTATTAAAGGCGGATCAATCTGTTGCGAACATGCAGCACCAGTGACGGCGAGCAAGGAGACTATGCAGAGCGCATTGTCGTACTATATATCTAACCTAAAAGCGCTATAGGACTAGAAAACCTATGAATCAGAAGGGACGAAACATCAAACCGCAGCAACTTGACGTACTTGAGACCGAGACCTATTTTAAAGCCATCAACGTCCTCTTCACCATCCTCCTCTTTACGTTTCCTCTCATAGCCGATCGCGATCTACAAATAGGCGCCGTTGTTGTGAGAGGCACGGAGACAGACTTTGTCGTAAGAGGTACGGAGACAGACTTTGTCGTCAAAGGCACGGAGACAGAACCAGATCCAGAGCCAGTTGCCGACGGCGATGTCGTTGTTGATCCGGAAAACAAATCCAACTGAGCACCATCTCGGAATCCGTACTCGTTGTTATACAAAGGAGGATCATCCCAAGCTTGGAAGATGTTGTTCCTCTCGCTTTGGAGCCAAACGAAAGGTGTCTTGGGACCGATGGTGCAGTCTTTGAGGTTCTGCGGCGTGGAGAGGTAGCCGGGACATTTCTTGGCAACCACAGCTGGGCGAAGGGAGACGGAAGGTCAGTACGATACCGTGCGGAAGTAGAGACGAATTGTACGGCACTTACGAGTCTTTGACAACGGCTGGGTCGAGCCAGCGCCCGTCACCTTGCAACGGTATCCGACTTGATACATTTCGGCTCCGCCTAGACGTACGTGAACATGTCAGCTTTGCCCTCTTGTACCATCCTTGTTCACTCTCCACGCTATTCTACTCACCACCTTCCTTGGAGTGAATCCAATTCCAAGTACAAATACAGCCACCTTCGGGGCAAGCCGGCAAATCCGCAGGGACCTCAAAATCGACGTTCTTCTTCCAGGGGCAATTGTAATTGACGCTGAAGACGGTCAACATCTCGGGAGTGACCTTGGAAATATCTGATTCGTATGCGATCGCGAGCGAACAACCTTTGACGTTTTCAGGCGCGGGATCTGACCACGAAGCGATAGCGTGCATTGCGCCGAGGACTTGTCCGTCAGCCTGTATGAACCAGAGTAAAAAGCGAGTATCAGACAACAGCTTTGCAAAGGGAATACTCTGTGAACGGATCAATGCTGTGTGACTCACCTTCCCAACAGCGTCACAAGCGAACTCGGCGTTGCTTTTCGATGGATCGCCACCTTGAGACGTCCAAACCTTGTTGCAAGCGACTTCACCGTGGAACGTCCCGCCAGCGGGCTGCGTCCAGTTTGATCGGACCAGATGCGATGGTGATGGGGATCGAGAGCGAGAGCGAGAGCGAGAGCGAGACAGAGCGAGACAGAGCGAGAGTGAGGAGTGAGAGTATTGAGATCGAAAGCGTGGCAGGGGCCAAATTAAACGCCGATTAAAGAGCGAGCGAGAGATGAAGGGGGAAAAAAAGAGTATGTATTCTGTTAGTACGTTGAGTTGGAATAAGACCCAGTCAACAAAATGCTTTCATCGCCGAGGTTCTCTCCGAGCGATCCTCCCCACGACGTCTTTCGAGCCTCCTTCGTCCTCTCGATCACGGAGAATCTCCCGCCGTGGGCACACTTCTTCTCCATCAAACTCTACTTTATGCTCGATCTGATATCGTCCATCAACAAGGGAAATAACGAGGTAAAGGAAACCAAAAAAGAAGAACCGAATCCAGCGACTCACCAATTCCATAAATTCTCCCTCCCTTGGCGGACTTTCCGCGTATCCATGCATCCACCACTCGTTGAAGCTCTTACCCCTCAACGGCGTGACCGGGTCGTATTGATTTCCGTCATTGTAGTCGTAACCAAACATGGACGGGTGCCAGAGAGCTATGTGGGCGGAGGTAAGCGTTGGGAGGATGAGGAGGGAGGAGAGCAAAAGGGAGAAGGCGATGGAGGGAGGTGACATCGTGGGCGTGGGTAGGATGCAAGAGCAGACGAGATGGAGATGGAGATGGGGTTGTATGCTGCGGTTGTATTTCGGAATGAAGTTCGGCAACGATAGCCGTATTCGAAGGAAACGTGTTCTCAGAACTCCGTTTCGTGGGCAAAAGATAGCTCTGCTATGTCGACAATTATGGATATGGTATTCGAGTGAGAAAGCGGACCAAAAAAAAAACCACGGACAAAAAGAGGCGAGGAGACGCTGGCGTCGTTCCAGATCTATCGTCGATATTGTTACGTCCTCGAATTTTCCATGGATCGTCTATTCTCGATGATTTTGCGTGTTTCGCTTTCGCCTCTTGGTATGATCCGACCGTATCAAACGGACAAGAGGATGGACGTCAAGGCAAACAGCGAAGGAAGAATGCAGAAGATGATGAAAGGGAAGTAAGAAGAAAAGGGGTAGAATTAAACGAGGTTTTATGCGAAAGGAACGTGTAAATTGAAATGGTCGCGAACGGGTGGGAGGGAATGACAATTCGGTGTGGTGTTGGTGTACCGTTGGAATGTTTGAATGTGGGAGGAAGCGTCCGCGATTGATGGTAGAGAAGAACGGGATGAGATACTGGCTGAAAGGCTATCCAAGACAATCAAGCGAGATATGAAGAGTAGGAGGTATAGAGATGAATGAATGAATGAATGACCGGCATTCATTCGTTGCTCTTGGGAATTAGGTGAATGCAAGCAGTAAAGGGATCGTAACTGTTTTTTTCTTCCACTTTAACATGCACCAATGAACAATAGGAAACGGAATATGGCTTGGTATATATATAGATAATCGAAGGTGGGTGATAGGCGGATCAAAGACAAGACGAACTCTATCGATCCCATGCCCATCGCCAGCCAACTGTGAAAGCCCCCACCGTTGCGTTGCCGCCGTGAAATCGTAGCCGATCAGTTAAAAGCAAGAAAGCACAGGAATCGGATGGGAAAGAGACGAAGACGGAGGAAAGGAAAAAGGAAACGGACGACCAGGGAGAGAGAGAGAGAGAGAGGGAAAGAGTGAGGGAAGGGAACAATATAATAATGGAAATAGGAAGAGTCCCCCTTTGAATGCCAACCAAAATGCAATCAGGAAGGGGAAGAAGAAAGAAAGAGATGCACGACGGATGCGAAATGGCAGGCGCGTCTTGCCGTAAGAAGGCGTCGCAAGGGGGGGGGGGCGGCGCGAGTGGCTTAAGCCAGCCATCGTGTGCAAAACGTCATTCGGTTCAGTAATTTGGCTCAGGGGGATCGCCAGCAGGAACAGCAACTTGGACGGATTCGATCCACGCGGTCCCCGTTAGACCCCTTGAAACGCACTCCGAACGCGAAACGCGACCCCCCCCCCCCCCACCCCTTGCCCTTCTGCTCTCGCCCCTTCTTCATTGGGGGCAAGAAAAACACAAACGGAGGAGAGAAAAAGGGGGGGGGGGGGGGGGGGGGGGGGGGGGGGGGGGGTTCACTTCCCCCCTCTGC
>JANGFI010001683.1:0-23924 GCA_025758705.1 Goffeauzyma gilvescens
TCGCAGCCCGCGCGCCATAGAATGGATGGAGGGAGGTAAGGGGAGGGAGGGCCACCATGGCTCTCCAAACGTGTTTTTGACGACAGGACTGTAGACGACGACGAACGGCCTGACACGAACGAAAACATCATCTACTCAAACAAAATATGATAATGACAAGTATATTTCATAGCTTGCACTGATTCTCGTAAACGCGCAGAAATACTCCTCTTCGCACTAAGACCTTTATTCTCACCCAAGAATTCCGTCAGACCTCATTTCTTTTCACAATGATCCGACCTGCTTCCATCCTCAAGCCCCTCGCCAACGCTGCGGTTAACACCGTAGTTAAGCCTACTTCCGCCGCTACCCTCCCGGCTCTTCAGTACAGCAACAAGAGAAATGCTTGGACTCTCAGTGGTCCCCAGACAGCACGAAGCAGAGTGAGTGCTGATGAAAGGACGATCAGGATATCTGATTGCCATCTTTTGAGGATTTGCTTTTAAGTCAGGGACCAAGCATAGAGCGTGGTCTTGGGTGTTGACCATAAATCATGGGAATGTCTCCATCAAAGGAGAGGCGATTATAAATATCTGAGGATGCTTTGCTGACATCTTATATATCAATTCCACCCCGGTATCTTCTCTCAGATCCCTAACAAGTACGGAGGCACTTACACCGTCACCCTCGTCCCCGGAGATGGTATCGGTGGTGAGATCACCGACTCGGTTAAGGAGATCTTCGAGGCGTGCAATGTCCCCGTCGAGTGGGAGCAGTACAACGTGTCGGGTGAGACCAAGGGTGGCGAGGAGCTTTTCACCCAGGCTATGGAGAGTTTGAAGAGGAACAAGGTTGGATTGAAGGGTGAGTTAAAGCAATACAATACCGGTCCGAAAAGGGCAATTTGGAGCGGGGTTACTCGTCGGACTGTGACGGAGATTGGAATCCTCTCAAACCAATCGTCAAGCCGGCAATACTTCAACAGAGTAGCCCATCCCTACAAGTAGACCGCTTTTGCTGACAGGGCTTCCATGATTGCTGATCACATACCGACCTCCCCCCCCCCCCTCTTTTCTTCCAGGTATCCTTTACACTCCTATGGACGTCGGAGGCCACAACTCGTGGAACGTCGCCATGCGACAGCAGCTTGACATCTACGCTTCGGTTGTTCTTTGCAAGACCGTTGCCGGTGTCCCCACCCGTCACGAGAACGTCGACTTTGCCATCATCCGAGAGAACACCGAGGGTGAGTACGCCGGTCTGGAGCACCAGTCTTACCCTGGTGTCGTGGAGAACCTCAAGGTGTCTACCCGAGCCAAGGCGGACCGAATCGCTCGATTCGCTTTCGACTTTGCCCTCAAGAACGGAAGGAAGAACGTGACCTGTGTCCACAAGGCCAACATCATGAAGCTCGGTGATGGTCTTTTCCTCAACACGTGCCGAAAGGTCGCCGAGGAGTACAAGCATACCGGTATCACCTTTGACGAGATGATCGTCGACAACACCTCCATGCAGCTCGTCGCCAAGCCCCAGCAATTCGACGTCATGGTCATGCCCAACTTGTACGGTAACATCGTCTCCAACATCGGTGCTGCCCTTGTTGGTGGACCCGGTGTCGTCCCCGGTTGCAACATCGGCCGAGAGTACGCTCTCTTCGAGCCTGGATGCAGACACATCGGTAAGGACATTATGGGTACCAACGCTGCCAACCCGGCCGCTATGATTCTTTCCGCTACCATGATGCTCAGGCACCTTGGGTAAGTTCAGGACGATTTCTGTTCGAAGCCTCATTGAAAGACAGTCCTTCTAACCGCTCCCATTCTTCTCTTTCCTTTTTTCCCCTTCCCCTACCCTTACCTCTCACCAAACAGCCTCGAGAAGCAGGCCAACTCTATTGCTGCCGCCGTCTACGAGGTGTTCGCCAAGGGCGAGGCCAAGACCGCCGACATGGGTGGTAACGCCACGACCTCGGACTTCACCAAGGCCGTCATCAACAAGGTATAGATGGGAGGAACCGCTCTTGCTGTAGTAATCGCACGAACTGTCTCCTAGAATTATGAAACCAAAATAAACATCCAAAGGAATAGAGGAAGGTTGAATACCTTGTTGCGATGGTCACCATGTACGGACTCTGTCGCTCTGTCGCCCTCCTGACTAGAGCAGACAACGTGGCCGAATCACGACACCAACACAAAGAGAGAGAGAAAGATGCGAGGGAAAAGCAAATTAACGTGGCCGATCGCGTGTGTGAACCACGCTCGGTTTTACGTAAGGTCCCCGAAATTCGCGTATTTTTTTTGCCCCTGAGCCGGCTTCCGAGATTCAGGAGCGATCCTCGTTGAAATTTCAGAGATGCCCAATTGCTACCAGTACACTTCAGTCCAATTGAGCGCCAGTGGCCCAGTCAAAAGACAGCTCGCTTCTTCTTATCATCTTCTATAGATCCTGGGAGGCTTCAGAATCGGTAAAGCTTCAGCCAAAGTCTGTTGAAATAGAAGAAACTCACCACAACATGTCTGCTGAAGACCAGGTCACTCTCGAGCCACCCGTGGCAGCTACGTCAGCCGAAGGGCTCGCCAATCCCTCTGACAGCAAAGCAGACCGGACCGAGTACCTCCGCAGAGTCCCTTTTGGCTCTCGGTATCTAACTGAAACGGACGATGTATTCAGCCACAACGCTTGGGATCACGTTGTGCCTCCGCCAGAATGGGAGGTAGAGGCCAAGCAGAAGTTGGATTTCCACAGGCAACACAGAGTAGAGGAGACGAAGAAGGAGGCATACAACAGTCGACCTTCCTATTATTGGGACAAGTTCTACCTCGCACACAAAGAAAATTTCTTCAAGGATCGTAACTGGCTAAGACTGGAGTTCCCGGAACTGTTGGCCACGTCGACTGCAGACGCTGGGCCGAAGAAGGTGGTCGAAATCGGTTGCGGAGCTGGTAACACGGTCTTCCCACTCTTGTCCGTCAATGAGAACCCTGATCTCGTCGTACATGCGTGTGATTTCTCCAAGAGGGCTGTTGATGTAGTGAAGGTAAGTAAAGTCGGCGCTTACCAGGTATCACATTAGCATGCGACTGAACCGCTACGTTGCCTTGCAGAAAAACGCGTTGTACCCTGTTCCACCTCACGGGAAGGGAATCCTTCATGCATCCGTGTGGGACTTGTCCACGCCGCCCGTACCTTCGCAAAGTCAAGCTGCTGGCGCAACAAGTACGCAAGATCCTGTTGCAGAGCTCGGAGACGCTCTGAGACCTACCTCTCTCCCTGAAGGAATTGAGCCGAACAGTGTCGACATCGCCATTCTCATCTTCGTAATGTCTGCTCTTCACCCTCAAGAATGGCAAAGAGCGGTGGCCAACGTTTGGAAGGTAAGCTCGAGCGTTTACTGATTTTGTATAGAAACACATGGCTTATCCCTTTTGGCTATGCAGATGCTCAAACCTGGAGGGATGGCTTTCATCCGAGATTATGGACGATATGATTTGGCGCAATTGAGGATCAAGAAGGGAAGGATGTTAGACGAGAATTTCTATATTCGAGGTGATGGTACCAGGGTGTACTTCTTTGACGCAGGTGGGTCGATGAGGGGTCTGACGTGGATGCTTCTCTTCTAGAACGCTGACCCTGCGTTCCTCTCTCTTACGCCCATCTCAGCTGACTTGTCGGAAATGCTCACGGGTTCCAAGACCGCGTACACTCCAGAGGACATGGTGGAGCCAACTGTCGAAGAGGAAGATTTGACACCTGCCGATGCCCAGGCGCTTGATAGTCCCATGCCCGCGACGCCTGCTGAACCCGCAGACTACGTGGTCGACGAACGATCAGGCGTCAAGCTTGAGTCCGGGAAGCCTCTCTCCACTCGTTTCCAGGCGCCATCACCCTCGGTTGATCCCAAAGATTATCTGCCAAGGAAAGACTACCCGATCCATGAGACACCAACGATCCGGGATGAGACAGAGAACGAGACCGACAAGATCGACCCTTTCGTGACGCCTCATGAGGAGCTGGGAGTGCCGCCGAACCCATTGTTCCGCATCGAGCAACTGGGTGTCGACCGTAGATTGGTGAGTAAGATAGAGCACCTTGCTGGATCTGAGTTTGTGCATCGCTGATGGCCATGGTTCTACACAGATGGTTAACCGCAAAGAACAAATCAAAATGTATCGGTAAGATCTTTTCTGCTCCTGCTTTGTATACTCGCTGCTTGCTGATCTCAATTCTCTCGCAGAATCTGGATGCAGGTCAAGGCTTACAAGCTGCCTTCAAGCTAGCTCTTCGCTTTCCCAACAGATATATCATGTATATGCAGCATTTAGAAGTGAGATTTATGGATACAGTGAACGAAGCGCCGCTACAACCCCGGAAAGAAGAAGAGAAGAAATGGATAGGGAAAGAGAAGAAAAGAGGGCAGCGTCAAACTCCGTTGAAGGCGTTCGCATGACGGTCTGAGGTTATTGGTGGTGTTCTATCTATTCTTTGCTTCGATCTGCGTCGCTGAATGCGTTGATATTTCCCCCCGGTCTCGGGGGGAGGGATTATCCCTAACGGCTTGAGCACTTCCCCGGCTGCCTGGCCCACTTCCATTGGGGCTTATAAGACCTTTGCGAACTTTCTTGCGGACCGCTCGCTTGACATTCCATTCCACAAGACCGTAGATGATGGCATCTACAAGACCCTGGGAAAGAATAAGCCATCTCGAGATGGCCCGCAGCGCCACTGGGTCATTTGTGGACGCAAAATCGAAGATCAAGCGGACGAGCGAGACCGAGAACAAGGCCACGTAGCTAACAAGGATATCGGGGCACAAATGGTCAAATCAGCTCTGTTCAGTTGATATGCGTTGGAGCTTCCTAGGGACTCACGCAAGGGGAAACCACAGCATGAGCATAGCGGCCTTTCGATTGAGATAGGATGTCATGGATTCCTGTACCAACTCCGTGTCTTCGCTGCCTTTTCGGCTATTTTGTTGTCCCGAGATGTTAGGGTCACTCTCGCCGAGGATACGAGCAAAGTCGATTTCTGCGTCAGAATCGTCACCGTCACCAGCATCATCCCCATCACCATCAGCGACAGCGACAGCGACAGCAGAGCGCAAAGATTCTGGATCCTTTGCGGGGTTCATGAGGATCGACATCTCCTTCTCCGCGTTGATTATGGGCATTGGATAGTTATCGATCTCAGGCAAGGCAAAACTGACCGGACCGCTCCCGCGACGGGAATGGTCGTCCCACGCAGTAGTGCTCGAGCGTCTGCGGATCTCGTCATCGGATGGTGAGTGCAGCATCTGTGCAGATGATGGTTTCTGAGAACAAAGGGAGCCGCTCGGTGTCAGGGTGCCACTGGCAGAGAGTGATGTGGCGCTTGTTGATGTATGTGGTGGTAAGAATGTTTGAGTGTCTACTGTATTGATATCGGAGACGTTGGAAGAGGGGATGGCAGTGTCCATGAGGACTTCAATGGACGGTGGCGTATTCCTCGAGAGGGCGGCGACGTTGGTGCTTGACGACCCTACCATAGAATTCATGGCCGCCATGGACAGAGGACTGGTCGGACGTCTAGTGGAGAGACCCAGTCTAGTTGTTTGTTTGCGGTCAACAAGCTGGGTAATGTTAGACTCGGGAGGGGAGGAGAGAGTACTTCTGCTTGATTCATTGACGTTCGAGAGTCTTGGATCTGTGGGTGTAGTCCCATCGAGTCGCTTGCGAGGAGCGCCCTTCCAATCGGACCAGGCTTGGGTTGTAGGGATTTGAGTGCGATTAAGATTCGGAGGACTGCCACTGTATTTCTTTCCATCAATCTGGAAAGCCGGAAGATCTAGCCTCTCCCATGGAGGGACTTCTCGCTCGACTGTCATCTGGA
This sequence comes from Goffeauzyma gilvescens, assembly GCA_025758705.1. Classification (NCBI taxonomy): domain Eukaryota; kingdom Fungi; phylum Basidiomycota; class Tremellomycetes; order Filobasidiales; family Filobasidiaceae; genus Goffeauzyma; species Goffeauzyma gilvescens. Next base: position 5,845 of record JANGFI010001683.1, read on the forward strand.
CCGCATCGCTATCGGCACCGCTTTGCTGGTAGTCAGCCATTTGATAACTATTGCTGTCTGGGTTTCCTTGATGCCCTTTTGGCTTGAACGAAAACCTATTGAAGGACGTCTTGATTCGCTCCCGGGATGTTCCCGTGCGGTTACGGCTGCTTCTGATGTGACTATTGGTACTACCTCGAGATGAGACCGGTGAGTCGGAGTAAAGACCATTAGACGCGCTAGTGTGTCTATTTCCAGAGGATGTGTACGATATCTTGAGCTTGTCCGGTCTCTTGAGAAAGACGTACAGTCTGGCGTAAAAGAAACCGATGAAGCACAAAACGGTGGCTCTCGGCATGAACTGAATAAGTTCGCCATAAAGTCCCGAATTGTTGCCGTAGTAGCACAGGCCACCGGAAGGGAAGTAACCGTAGAGTTCAAAGCCAACGACTCCAATTGCAAAAGCAATAGTCCAGATGAGTAGCCAGAGTCCAGCCCAGTACTTTTCGATTGCGCGGGTGATAGAGTGGAGAGGATATATGAGAATCATGTAGGTGGTGAAAGCGAGCGTCAGTGTCCAGAGATGTTCGGACCAGAGCACAGCAACGAGCAACAACCCGAAACCGCTGCAGAATGGAGAGCCGTGAGTATGCTTGATACCTCGTAGGTCTTCCGCGGACGGGACAAACGTGACGACGCCGAGAATGAAATCGGACATGACAAGTGCTTGAACGATTCTCATCCGTACGGTCGCTGCGCGTCCCAGTCGGTATTCCCGCCAAAACATGTTGCCCAGGATAGCACCAGCACCAAGAATGGTAAGCAAGGAGATGACCAAGTCGACTACTACCACCCAGTCAAGGCCTTCGGCCGAGCTGGTTTGGGCGACTATTGCCATGCTGAGAACAGGTGCTGACCGGTCGCGAGGGGGGGGGGGGGGTTAAGGGTTCTTCTGGTGTATTGATATCATCTATCTGATAGATTCGGTATGATATTTGGATGACGTCGAATTTCGAAAAGAAGGAATTTCCAGCCTATCGTCGCCATCGGAGACCTTAGCTTCGACTGAGATGCATGATGTGGTGTGGGTGTTGCCGTTGTACTAGGTAGTGATGGTCCAGCAAAGAAGATAAGGCGATTGTTATATATTTTTGCTAGATTTCGTATGACCGGGAGAAGACTCTGTGATAGACCGGGTTCAATTGATGAACGAGTGTCGTCATATAAATTGAAAGAGCGTTGAAGACCAACTACGATGCTGATTGCTTGGCTAGGAAAATAGGCCCACAGGAATAGAGTCCAGGTCTATCTCTTTCTGCATCCTCTAATGATAAATTAGTCCAGTGAGATTCCAAACTGTCGAGCGGAATATTCTTACGAGCTTCGCTTGGCCGTCCCGGACTGACTTGTGAGACGTGGACTGTGCCTGTTCGCTTGCTAGTTGGAGGCTTGAACAAACTTCCCGTGTTTGTTCACATTCGTGGCCCCGCTCTCTCTCTCTTGTTCGATCAATGCTATGTAAGCGAGGTCGCAGAGCAGGCGAGCATTCCCCTCTTCCATCCCCATCACCCTCAACCTCGCTGACCCTCCGGCCCCCTGTCTTGTTTGTTCCTGTCACTGTTTCACTGGAGATATGTGCCAGTACCCACCTGCGGGCCGGTGGGACATGCCAATCCAAGGGAACACAAGGATATGTGTGGGCTGGCAGGGGCGATAATTGGGAGGTAAGGCTCCTAACGGAGAGAAACCTTTTAGTGGGATGGGTAGAGGGGGACGACAAAACAGAAACGAAATGCTGGAGAAAAATCCCCAAAACAACAACAAAAATAAGCCCAAAACAGATTGAACCCAATGAAAATCGGGTGAAGCCGCGGGTTAAATTAAACGTGCCGGTCAATTTTTCTGGCAAAAGAGGGGGGGGTTGGGCAGTGGCGCGGCGATACTACGTGAGACGGATACTATCTCAAGCTTAAACCAAGCGCAAGGCAGCAGGAGACCCTGGAGAAATGGAAAAATCCCTTGGCCCGAGCTGAGATTGCTTCTTTTGATCCCGAGAGGCGCTTCTCTCACGACATCGGTAATTATTTTAAACATTCACACCTGCCAGATCCCGGTCACGTTGAAGCGAAGGTGGCGGCATTGGAGGGCAGGAGACTTGGGAGGGGTTTGGTTTTGCTATGACAGGAAACCCCACCCCGGCCGGAACAACCGGGATATGGTGATTCCCTTACGAATGCGTACAGACCCCACACTCGGCGGAGCCGGCGGCAGCAGCGTTTTGTATGGAAATATCACGGGAATATACAGTCCGATATTGAAGTCTCCTGAGCGCCAAGGAGATCCTCCTGAGGAAGAAAGGACATTGGTGATCTGATTCGATCATGCGTAGCATTAATTGTCTAGCTCATTCACCCCGAATCATTCTGTTAGCAGTCTTGTAACATTGTCATACCAATAACACGCTGTCCACAACGGAGTAACCAACCGCGACACCACCTTCATCACTTTCCCTTCCTTTTGTCCGAAGGAGCGTACCTGCCGTAGATCCATAGACCAATTCGACAGCCTGGCGTTCACCACCTTGTACCGAAGGATTTTTGAAGATGGCGATGCCATAGACTCCGAGCTCAGAGACGATGGGTCCGGAGATCACCTCTTTGCTACCGCCCTTGACCAGGAAGTTATGCAGATGTTGCGGAGGGTCAATGAGCGACATGAGGATGTAGGCTTCACGTTTAGGTGGCGGCAGAGCCTGGCCAATCGCTCGATCTTCCTGAGACGCTGAGCTGGCAGTGGTGGAGAGAGATTCGGATCCAGTCTTGTTGACTTCCAGAGCGTCCTCATCTTCGAGCTGCTTCAGGAACGAAGGGATATTCTCTCGATAGATATTATTGCCTCCGCCTTCTCTTTGTGGTTTAAGAACGTATTTTTCCGGTTGAGTCCGCGCCAGGTCCTGCGCTTTCCTACCTAGCGGAGAGTCGTCCATCGGATACAGGTCCGTAAACGTCTGCCTGAGAGCCTCCACGTCTTCTCGCTGAACGGTTCTTTTCCCTCCGCGTCCGTCATCGATCTCCGTCTTGCGATTCAGCAAGAATTCATCTAAAACGCCTTCCTGAGCCAGCACTTGTTGAACTTTTTTCGCGCCTGCTAATTGAAGTGCCAATGAAGGACACTTGATCGCGAATGAACGTTCCAGCATCTCTCGTGTGTCCCACTCAACGGAAGTTGGGTAGTCGGTCGGTGCGTACGCCGATCGGTAGTAAATGACCGAGATCTCGTACTCCTTTGGTGTTGTGGGGTATAGAGTATCACGAATGAACAATCGACGTTGAGGGGTCGAATCGTCGATTCTCGCATTGCTAGCGACTTCAGCGAAAGTTTGACGAATCGATTGAATGCCTGTTCGCTCGAGTAACTCCCACTCAAGCCCTAGCTGGTCAAAAACGTTCCTTTCGCCGTCTTGAACCACGAAGAGGACTCTCGTTTCTGTCGTTCCCTCCTGTGGGGCCGCGGTCAAGTAAGTCTCATGAGCGACTGCGAGACCTTTGGCGAGATCTCGAAGTGTGTGGTTCAGAGGCAGAGCGTTCAATTCAGTCAGAAGGGGGGACGCATCAAAGTAATTGGTTTTGGAGAGGAGGTATTTATGAAGCTTGGCGGCATGATCGGAGAGAGCACCAAAAGAACATGCGATAGTGTTGAATTCGACTTGCTTGATCCCGAGTGGGGAAGATTCATCAGAAGTCTCGTGAAGAAGGTAGTCGGATCGGAAGAGACCGAATTGATAGGGCTGTACGCATCGAGTTCAGAAACAGTCAGGACCAAATGAGTTACACATCCTTAATAGTCGCGAACACGCGTAAGGCATACCCAAAGCCCCAAGGAAAAGAAGAAACTCACCTGCGTCAAGTCATCCCGGCAAGCCTTCCAGCGTCTCCATAGCTCGCCTTGGAATTCATCCACTCTGCTCACCACGCCACCCATTACCTTGTCCAAAAATTCCGTATCTTGGGAGATATTCACATAGAGCGCATTATAGGTCGGCTGAATGTCCAGGGCGAGCTGATATAAGTCCCGTGGAAAGGGTGTGGGACAGAGCGATAAAGGCGCCGGAATGGCAGAGGTTGGCGGGGTGGTGAAGGAAGGGGGAAGGAGAGTAAAGCCATGACCGAGTGCATAGGTGGTTGCGAGGGAAAGGAGGTGCGCCTGTTGATCTTCAGTGAGGTTTGGAGGCCAGTCGGGAAGAATTGAAGACATGATGCGGGTGAAGGGACTCGGAAAGGAGCAAGATGGAACGGAGATACTGGTGAGCTGTGTTGAGACCTGAAGTGAGTAAGGTTGGTTGATAGATGAGCGGTAACGCCAACTTGTGGATTGGATGATCAGACTGTTTAGTAGGGGTTTTCGTATAGTATTATTGTTTGCCCTTTGAGCGTCCCGCTTTCTCTAGGTTGATAGCCGACGGGATGATTGTGGGTCTGGTGTGCGACTGGGAGCCGTCGAGGGAAAGAGTGTTGCCTAGGACTTGATTGAATTAATCACTCGATAAGAGCCGGACTTCCTATCCAAATCCCATTACCGCGAATCTCGACCCCCCATAACCTACCCACAGTATTCTTCTACTCGGACGAGTAGGGAAATGATGAAAGGAAGAGGAGGTGCTCTATGATGGCGCGATCTCGGAGAGGCCTCCGTCTTGGTTGATTTCCCCCCAAAATGACGGAATCGAAAGAAAGACGCGTGCGTGACAAATCAATTCTATCTCGATTTCAATCATTCCGAATCAGTCGCGTCAGTCCACCGCTAGTTACGCACGCACACTGCTGCCACATCCACCCATTCAAGACCAGCTAGGTTTAGGTAGGATGGCAAGCCAGGCCTTGTTAAACTGATAGACCTCCTCGGGCCCACAGTAGCGGCTCGAACAACCTTCTTTATCTTCATCTTCATCTTCATCACTTGCAGCGCAGTCCAGGGAGAGGCGATGGGCTCGGAGGAGAAATATGATGACTGATATATTGGGTTGATTAGGCTGGCTGGACATATCCCCTTCCCTCAGAATCTAGTCGTAGTTTTAGGTGGCATTGCCTATCGACTACAAAAATGCTACTCCGGCTATCTTCCAGGTATGAACAATACTTGACTCGCTTTTGTACTTCACTTCCTTCCAAATTACAACCCTTCACCACCCAATCTCTCGCCCGTACCCCAATTGTATCGGGTTCTCATCTCTCTCGCTGCAGCAGCATCACTATCAGGACCTGCGACTCCTCCTGGTGGCGCAACACCACTGCTGAGCCCTGTACTCCGTGAGCCAGTGCTTGCTCCTACCGCGTTCCCACGACCACTGACACCACCCAGCCGTGTTGCGCTCCGTCCGGCGAATCCGGTGAAGCCAGAACCTCGGATCGTTGGTCGTTCGCGAGAAGGAGTGAATAATCTTGCGAACCATGTTGGGGTGGCAAACGGATTCCGAAGACGGATAGAAGAAGAAGGGTGCAATGGGAGGAAATTTGAGAAAAACCACCTGGGTGAGAGAACGGGGCGCAGGTAGGATGGTCTCGTTAGTGCTTTGTGCTTATTTCATTTTAGGGGAAGGGGGGAGGAACATACCATGCATGCCCTGCCAATAGACCAATTCCTCCTTGAATGGCCTTGTTCGGTCCCCCGAGCACCAAATCCAGAACAATGAGGGCATACGGATAGTCTGCCAACGCCAAGGGCGAAGATGTCAGTGTTTGGTAAATAATGAGCCCTTACACAACTCTACCAGATTCAGTCCGAGATTGCCCCTTACTCACATGGCACAGGCACAGTCAATAGCCCAAAGATACTGATCTTCATGCTCGGGTTGGCACGGCACCAGAGATAGTTCTGGGCGTGAAGAAGCGGCCGGAAAAGGAAGGGTTCGTTAAAGGGGATGTTGATGATCTGTAGTAAATGAGCGCAACGTCGGGTTGTAAGCAAGCGCCGTCAGGGAAGTGGGTAGGTGGATGTAAAAAAAAATCGGAACAAGGTAGACAGAAGTTGGCAGGGTAGTGCTATGTGGTATGTGGTACTCACGAGAATAAAGAGACCGATCATAATATGTGCCCATGCATAGTCCGGGGTCCGTGACATGCTGTTACGGGGAATCGTGAGGTGAGGCAAGAGAAGGGGTGATGCGAGGCAAGGTGTGAGAAGATGATCTGTCTTGGTCAATACATTACTCTAAGTCTTCTTCATCATCGTCGACGCAGGACGAGGAGGATAAACCTGCTGCAGCATCTCCCGAATCATTCTCAACACTCACAAAGTATCCCGTTCCAATGCGCTCGAGTTCCGATAAATCAAGAAGAAATCATACACCAGCGGAAATCCTTTCCCTCCAAAGAAGAATGGAGTGACCAATCGGTATATCTGGTAGAAGTGACGGATATGGAACCAGCTGAGGTAGATGGCTCGAATATCGAGAATCCCGAGAAGCACGGGGCTGGTCAATGGGAAATGGGCGGAGGAGTTGTTTTGGGTCAATTGGAGAGGTTCCGGGATGTTGAAAAGAACAATGGGGCCGCATGGCAGCTGGATATTTTGATGGTAGTGCAAATGGAACTCACAAAGTACATAATCCCACGGATGTCAGAAAGAAGCGTGTCACCGGGGGTATCTGCTCGATGAGAGCACGGACGTCAGCCATGTTGAGGCGTATTCAAGAGATTCGACAGAAGCTAGACGAATTGTAAAGTAGTGATATTGCGATGGACTGTATCTGTCTTTTGAGATGCCAAATTAGGATGCTGGCTGAAATGAAGGACTGAGAGGATGACGAGTTGACGATATACATGAAACTACCCCGTGTCGTCGTCACCAAATGCCCCTCCACACTGGCCTTTCCCTCGTTGTTCGTTGTCATCGTCGGCCAAAGGTCACGTGTCACCCCGGCTTTTCTTGCGGACGCGTCATCTCGTCTCTGAAAGTGGGACACTGTTTCGTGACAACGAGGAACGGACGTGGAACGTGAAACGCGATCGTCAAGATGCCGTCTTCTGAAACGCATAACCGAGCCAAGAGATAAGTAGGACAGACTCATGTGACATGATCGATGAGGATCCTCGGCTGTGTTCGATCAAGAATCATCACATCCGAACATTAATTTCTGCGTGCTTGTCTGTCACCTCGATTGCACGACGACCGCAAGGTTTTTTTTTAGCTTTCGCGACCCGGCTACCAACAAAAGGAAGACTCAGGCCACGTCGAGATACTGACGTTCTCCATTGCGGAGAAAAGAGACAGTCAGACCGCAAAATGAGTGACGAAGAAGTCAAGCGAGGGTTCTATAGGCTCGAGGTGGCCACAAGTGCAAGGGCGGCTTGTAATGGTGAGTTTCTCCTTCGACAACCTGTGCTGACCGAATGGACGCTCCGTCGCGTGTTGCACCTTTGTACCCAAAATAGGCCCTCGCGAGATATTTCCTGCAACTTTTCCCTTGCTGACCTCTTCCCCGCTGATAACTTAATTCATTCGACCTGATCCCTGATCGATGTATATCCTTGGTTTGCATACGGAATTTTCAACCTGCTTTGTAAACCACCCCCCTTCTCGTTATCCACCCGGCAGGCAAATTGCCCTGCAAAGGAACCAAGATCACTAAGGGAGAAGTGAGGTTTGGCACATGGGTCAAATTCAAGGACCATGGTAGTTTGTAAGTCTCCTGCTTCTTGTGTTTGTCATTTCACACAGTGTTATATTTACTTTCCAACTAGACCCATTGCTGGTCTAAGGAGGCTTCTGCAATTCTTGGGACGTCGAGCAAATGCTGACCTTCAAACGAAATCTCCTCCCTTCCACCCCACCCATCCACCTTTTACTTCATTCGGCGTACATACACATCTTCCTCAAACCCAAACAGTAAATGGCGACACCTCGGATGCATGACGGCTCAGCAATTTGGCCACCTTAAGAAAGACTTCACAGATGCCGAAGAAGTTGATGGTTTTGATGAGTTGGAGTGAGTTATCGTTGTTTTACTTTTCAATTCTGGGCTGTCCCAATCATGTTCAATCCAAAACATCTGACGATTTTACTCCGCGCCTCCCTTGAAAACCAGCCCTAAGTCACAAGCTCTTTTCAGCAAGTATTGGGTGCTGGGTGAGGTTCCGTACGATGAGATGCCGGATACGGCCAAGTCTCCCGACGACGAGGTCCTCTCCGAAGAAGTGAGCGACGGTGAAGGTGGAACGATCAAGCGACACAAGATTGTCAAACCGAAGAAGGCGAAAGCGGCCAAGACGAAGAAGGGTGAGAACGGAGACGATATTGAAGATACGAAGAAAGATTTGGAGGCTGGGAAGAAGGATCTGCAGGAGACTAAACCAGGGGCAAGTAAAGCTGCCGCTGCGAAGAAAAAGGCGGTGAATAGGAGGGTGAAGAAAGATGAGGACGGGTCCGAGGAGGAAGAGGAGAAGAAACCGGTCTCGAGGAACCGAAAGGTACGTCGCATCATCGAGACCCATCCTCACATCCAAAGGCTCGGCAGCAGATTGACATGAAGAAACTAATTTTTATGGCTTCCTGATCGAACAACAATAGGGCAAAGCTGCCAAATCTGAATCTGAAGAAGAAGAAGAATCGGCTGTCTCCTCTGAAGAAGAAGTTGCGCCTACCAAAAAGGTTCGAGGATCGAAAAAAATCAAGGCCGAGGACGAGGACGAGGATTTTCCCAGCTCCAAATCTGCGGGGGTGAAGAACGGTCGACATCAATCATCAAAGAGATTCAAGGCTGAATCCGAGGAAGAGGAACCTCAAGAATCTTCTCGACGCGGTCGCTCAAGCAGCAAACGCCAGAGTAAGGCTGCCAAGATAGACTCTGAGGACTCCGCTCTTGAATCCGAAGAGGAAGTCATGCCTGCCAAAAAGGCCCGAGGATCGAGAAAGGTCAAAGCAGAGGAACTTCAGAAGCAGAAGTCCGTGGCGAAGAAGGGTCGAAGTCAAGCGCCCAAGAAAGTCAAGTCTGACACAGAATCGGAAGAGGAATCCGAATCGGCATCCGAATCGGAATACGAGGAAGACGAGCATCAAGTATCTCGTCGAGGCAACTCCAACAAACGAGCGAGTAAGCATGGCCGGGTGAAGTCTGAAGATGGTTCATCCGAAGAGGAAGTTATGCCTGCCAAAAAGGTTCGCCGATCGAACAAAAGCTGAGGATGAAGAGATCAAGGCCTCGGTCGAGACCAAAAAGGGTCAATTCAATGTCCAACGCGAAAATCAAGGCGGAATCGCAGGCTTAGGTGAGGGAACCTACGCACAACCTTGTACAACAGGGTGGTAGATTCCGGGGGTCTGATGCCCTCTTCTCTAGCGTTCTTGTTGCAGGGAAAGAAACGACGCTATTCTTCAAGCACGACCATATGTCTCACCTTTTTCTTTCTATCTCTCCGCGCCGGAAACAAGAATGTAGAATGACTCTGCAGCGTATGGCATCCAATCGTAATTCTGAAAATACAGTCCGAGAATGCCCACAAGTGAACACTCGTCCTGCGGTACAGAGACCTCGAGACTGGCGACACTTCAACTTGGCTTAAACGGAGGATATTTTGCCAATTCAGATCTCACTTGATGAGACAATTTGGTGATCCCGTCCCCGCAGCGCAACTAGAGCAGTAGACAGCTCACTCGGTATCGATCGAAAAGGTCAAAGACAGGGTGTGGTGTCGTGACTCCGCTGATGTGGACTTTGGACCGAATTTGGGGGACCCTCACCTTGCCAAATGACTTGGCTGAGAGCGTGCTATCAGAATCATGACCTAACGCGCGGATGTGATGTGGGCCCCAGCTGTATCCGGCACCATAAAGGAAGATGTTGATGGCAATACAACGATATCTACAAAATTTAATCTTGACCAGAGGACCCTGTAAATCAGGGCTCGGTTTGTCATCGAATGGTCTCGTGCATCTTGAATTCCAAGGTCGTAAAATCTGACAATCCGTCATGTCCTAACTCCATCCATTTCAGCCCATGCGCAACTGCTGGATCATCCAATAGATTTGCCGGTGGCAAGGTTCTCATCGAAGCTTGGCCATCGCCCCTTGGCGTTCTCTTTCCACCTTTCAGCACATCAGTGCTGGGATCCGAACTGGCTACCGTTCTTGCCGGCAGGCCTGGGCTCAGCGCAACAGGTCTGGCAGGCGTCAGACGAGGTGTGAGGTCTTCTGTCGGCGCGACAGCATTCGTAATCTCGGTCGGGATGGTGCGATCTGGCATTATCTTAGCAGGTATCAGACGTTCGCGAGCAGCATAGGACGATCTGGTAGTCGTGACGGGGTAGACTTCCGTCAGCGTCGTGTTTTTTGAAGAAAAACTGTCCCAGAATATGAAAAAAGGAAGGGCAAACTCACCCCGGCGTCCCAAACACTCTTAGACCTCGCACATGCGTATCCTTGCCATTCAGATGATTTTCTACCACCTGAATCCTCAAATAATTTGCTGGGATCGGTGGTCTTAAAAGTTGCATCGTGGAAGAAATGAAGACGACGAAGGTCAAGATTGTTAGCTGCAGTACAAGGCTTTCAAGGCTTTAGGGTTCCCGCATTGAGCCGTAGTCGGATGGGCCTTACCCCTCGATCTCAATTTGCTTCTTCTGTTCCCCTTCTGATGGTTCATCTGCATGGGGATCATCTATATTGATCGGTCGAAGCGGAACAGAGATCCATCCTTCCGGCCTTTCCATATCAAAGGTCCGAACCTGCAGGTGACAATAGGATAGGACCGTGTGTCGGGGGCGACAGTATGTCACATCAGACCGAAGAAAGGAACAGAGCAGCCATCGTGAGTATTCTAAGGATAAACACTGGATATCGATGATGGGGGCTCACCTCAATCACGTCGTGTAATCCGGTTCCAGCAGCGATGCTCACCCTCTTCGGCGTGTATGAATCATCCTGAGAATGTGAGCAGCTTATTTGAATGGACTGGAGTATGAAGCGAAATGCCCAGTGCAGGGATGAATGGTCAGTTGCATTCCGAGAGAAAGGAGCAGTATATGCATAATGCTCTTTCGAGGTTGTAAGTTTAGAGATCTACTCACCGAAACGTATACCTTCTTCGTAAATGCGAGGTCAATGTAATGCGGTTGAGGGCCCTCTGACCTGTAATCAGACGGATAATATCAGTCTGCAGACTATTGTGGCTAAATAGACCCGTAACGACCGGATCGCTGAGCCTCTGTAAGATAAGATGGACACTCACTGCCAGAATGTGTCTGGATTGTTATCCCTTAATGAGTTGACATTGTATCCATACTTGTGACTCGAGACCGACCAGCGGGCAACGCGACCAATGTCTACAGATGATGATCCTGACGAGGGACCTGAAGCGTAGCGAGAATATCGCAGAATATCGCAGAATATCGCAGAATATCGCAGAATAGAGAGAGAGAGAATGAGCAGGTGACCCGGGCTTAAGGTCATTTGTTTCTGGTGAGATCGAGACGGGTGGAGAGACATGGACTGCTGAACATGAGCTCACCTGCAGCGCTTTCCATGCTATTCGCTTCAATTGTTAAGGGGCGTGTCTGCGTCTGTCCGAGATTCCTTGCGGGAAATGTGCGAGCCTTGCAGAGTTGAATGTGGTTGTTCGTGGACCAAGCTTCAAACAGCAAATCAATAAATGTGTATACGAGAACCCGCGTCTTCAGGTGCCTTTGATTTAAGTGATCGGGTTAACCAAGTGTAGGCACAGTTTGTTTATTTTGTGACGCGGTGCTGAGCCGCAGGTTCTCTGTCGAGCTTAAACACGTCATTAAATGTGCGGCACATACATTTGGGGGGGGCTTGCTTACTCTTCCCAACGAGCCAGAGATGTTGGATGCCTTCTTTCGTCACAAAGAGAGCGCGTGCGCTGAGGAAGTCGTTCAGGTGCGTCGTCTAGAGATATACAAATGTCATATAGCATGGTCGTATGGGTCACTTGAATACGGAATCGGACAGGAGCCGTCTAAAAAAAATCATCTCCATAATCAGGAAGGTCTGCGAGAGGAGGAAATCGCAACATCGAGACATCTAAAGGGTCCCCGAACGACATCTCATTCCATTCTTCCATCAGCTTGTTTCTGCCCGCTCGCTGAGATCACCCCCGAATAGCAATTGCTTCAATTGGTGCAACCATTTTCAGCGCCTTATACTGCTAAATACGCCTCACCTCTTCCGACCTATATCATCACTCTTCGCCCGAAATCATTCACCCACTCCGCCTATATATCATCATGCATCTCCTCAACCTAACCCTCCAGCCTCCAACCTCGATTACATCGGCCATTATCGGTAATTTCTCTGGTTCCAAGCAACAAGAGATCGCCATCTGCCGAGCCGGCACACGAATTGAGATACTTCGCGTGAATCCCGAAACACAATGCGTCGAGACGATATTTGGTGCCGAGTCGTTTGGACTGGTACGACAAATGGTTGCATTTAAATTGACTGGTCAGGGCAAGGATTACTTGATCTGCAGCAGTGATTCCGGTCGATTGAGCATCCTGGAGTTCTTGTTGAGTCCAACTCCACACTTCGTCAGTCTCTACCAGGAGACATTCGGAAAATCAGGCGCAAGACGTATGGTCCCCGGTCAGTGGCTCACTGCTGACCCGCGAGGGAGGTCCATTATGGTTGGTGCTATTGAGAAGGCTAAGTTGGTGTACGTCCTTAACAGGAACGCAGAGGGCAAACTGTTCCCATCGTCTCCACTAGAAGCTCATAAGCAGAACGCAATCATTAGTGCCATGATTGGCGTGGACGTCGGGTACGATAACCCTCTCTTCGCATGCTTGGAGACGAGTTATGACGAGAGCGACCAAGATTGGACGGGCGAAGCGTTTGAGCGGGCGGAGAAGATGTTGACTTTCTACGAGCTAGATTTGGGTCTGAATCATGTTGTCCGAAAATGGAGCGAGGCAACGGATCCGAGAGCCAATATGTTGGTGCAAGGTGAGTTGAGTGACGCTACTCTCTGAGCAATGAGGCGGAGTAGAGCTGAAAGGTTCCGGGTTTTTCTCGTTCTAGTGCCCGGAGGTCAGAATGCGACCACCGAGAAGTTTGAAGGACCATCTGGTGTTCTTGTCTGCTGCGAAGATCACATCATCTGGAAGAACATTGACACGCCGGCACACCGGATTCCAATTCCAAGACGGCGAAATCCCCTGGCTGAGCCCGATGCTGAACCTAAAGGATTGATCATCACCTCTGCTGTCATGCACAAGATCAAGGTGAGTTGCCACAGCGGTAGTGGAACGAAAGTGGGACTGACCGTTTGAATGTTATCTCCACAGGGTTCATTTTTCTTCCTTCTCCAATCAGAAGAAGGCGACGTCTACAAAGTCTCGATGGACAGTGATGGCGAGGACGTTCATTCACTCAAGATTCAGTACTTTGACACCCTCCCTGTGGCCACAAGCATGGTCATCCTCAAGTCCGGTTATCTCTTCCTTGCGGCCGAATCGGGCAACCACCACCTATATCAGTTCCAGAACCTCGACCCAGACGAACCTGAATGGGCCTCATCTAGCTATCCCAACAACGGCCTGACCGAAGAGGCATTGCCATATGCCTACTTCACACCGAGACCGCTTGAGAATCTGGTCATGACAGATACGCTAAATTCTCTCGATCCCATCATCGATGCGAAATGCATGAACTTGCTGGGAATCGCTTCGGATACCCCTCAAATTTACACAGCATGTGGCCGAGGCGGAAGAAGCACATTCCGAACGCTGAAGCACGGCCTGGACGTGATGGAAGTTGTCAACTCGCCACTCCCAGGAACACCAAATGCGGTGTGGACTGTCAAGCTTTCGGAGAACGACGAATATGACGCCTACATTGTGTTGTCGTTTGTGAACGGTACTCTTGTCCTCTCGATTGGGGAGACCATTGAGGAAGTGCATGACACGGGATTCTTGTCCACCGGTCCGACAATCGCTGTTCAGCAATTGGGTGAAGCTGGATTGCTTCAAGTCCACCCTCATGGCATCAGGCATGTGTTGGCTGACAAGCGAGTCAACGAGTGGCCCTGCCCTCCAGGTCGAACTATCGTAGCCGCAACAACCAATAAGCGGCAAGTCGTCATCGCCTTGAGTTCGGCAGAGCTGGTCTACTTTGAGCTTGATGTCGATGGTACTCTAAGTGAATATCAAGATCGCAAGAGTTTGCCAGCCAACGCCTCCTGCCTCAGTATTGCAGATGTACCGGAGGGCAGACAGAGAACGCCTTTCCTCGCTGTCGGTTGCGAGAACCAAACCGTGCACATCATTTCACTTGATCACGAGAACACATTTACCACTCTCAGTCTTCAAGCTTTGACAGCACCACCAGCATCGATCTGCTTGGCAGAAATGTTCGATACGAGCATTGACAGGAACCGAGCTACGGTCTTCCTCAACATCGGTCTTGAGACTGGTGTTCTGCTTCGAACTGTCGTTGACCCGGTCAACGGCGAGCTTACGGACACCAGACAACGTTTCCTCGGCTCTCAACCTGCCAAGCTAATCCGAACCATGGTTCACGGTGCTCCAGCTATCCTTGCACTTTCCTCGCGATCATGGCTAAATTACACATATCAAGATCGACTCGAATTCACACCTCTCATCTACGACCAACTTGAATACGCCTCTTCCTTCTCCGCCGAACTTTGCCCTGATGGACTGATCGGTATCAATGGTAACACACTCCGTATCTTTACCATCCCCCGACTTGGTACCAAGCTCAAGCAGGATTCCATTCCTCTCTCGTACACTCCCCGACGACTCGCGGCGCATCCTTCAGCTCCGTTCTTTTACACAGTCGAGTCAGACCACCGAACCTACGCACCAGCGGCAGTTGAACGCATTCTCACTGAGCGCCAAATAGCCGCGAATGGCCGAAAACTAGACGTCTCGGTTCTAGAGCTACCACCGGCCGACTTTGGTCGACCAAAGGCCGATGCAGGGCAGTGGGCCTCTGTGGTCCGAGTCATTGACCCGATCAACAACGAGAGCACTTTCACATTCGATCTCGATGAGAATGAGGCGGCGTTTAGTTTGGCAGTAGTACCATTTGTTGAACGAGGTGGTGAACCGTTGCTGGTTGTTGGAACGGCTGTGGAAACAATTCTTGCACCGAGGGCGTGCAAGGAAGGATATCTGAGAGTCTTCGCGATCAAAGATGAGGGGAAGACGTTGGAGTTCCTGCACAAAGTGAGTATATTCTTTACGCTAGCTTAGCCTTGCCTTCCTGAAACTGACTAAACCTTTGGACAGACAAAAACGGACGATGTCCCGACTGCTTTGCTTGCCTTCAACGGACATCTCCTTGCTGGTGTCGGCAAAACTTTGAGACTGTACGAATTGGGCAAGAAGCAGCTCTTACGAAAGGCCGAGAATACCAACTTCCCTTCGGCGATCATGACGCTTAATTCGCAAGGATCTCGAATCCTGGTTGGAGACATGCAGGATTCGATCTTCTGGGTGGCATATAAGACTCAGCCACAACGTCAACTCCTCATCTTCGCTGACGATGCCCAACCACGATGGATCACGTCTTCTCACATGGTTGATTACGAGACCGTTGTTTGTGGTGATAAATTCGGAAACATTTTCATCAACCGATTGCCGCAAAGAGTAAGCTCGAGCGTCGATGAAGACCCGACGGGCTCGGGGATCTTGCATGAGAAGGGTCATCTGCAAGGCGCTGCCCACAAGACGAATTTAATGGCACACTACCATGTTGGTGGGATTGTGACATCGATCACCAAGACGGTGTTAGTTGCCGGTGGACGAGACGTGCTGCTGTATACCACGTTGAACGGTTCTGTGGGAGCTCTCATTCCGTTCACCTCGAAAGACGACATTGAGTTCATGACGACCTTGGAAATGGTGAGTCCCGTCTGTTCCTATATCTCCTACGTACGCGTCTCTGAAACATCTCACTGATCCTGTTGCACCCACTGATCTATAGCACATGCGAGGCGAAGACACCTCCCTTGTTGGTCGAGACCACCTACAATACCGAGGCTACTACGTTCCTGTGAAGGCTGTCGTCGATGGTGATCTCTGTGAATCGTTCTCTTTGCTGCCATACAACAAGCAGCAACAGATTGCACAGGAACTCGATAGGTCAGTGGCTGATGTGCTAAGGAAACTGGATAGCATGAGGACAAGCAGTGCCTTCTAAGGATGAGCCGGAAAGAAAAGGCACCGTCCTCGTGAAGCACCATTCACCCAAAAAATCAGCGTCTGCAGCGATCTTGATGGCATGAAAAGTTGTTGTAAACCCCATTTATTCATACATACATCTTGCCCTATTCTAGACATGTTTCCGCGCGTGGACCCCATCAGACTATCTGCAGCTCGAAGGCTGCTCACCTGTGAGCGGGCAAGAGGCTTCGGCGGGGCTCACGTTTACATACCTTTCTACAATCGCTATGCCTCTAATGTATTGCATAAGCTAGTTGACCGTATCAAAGATTATTACCTCTGTTTGAGGTTTTGAAGATTGTAAGCTGTGAAACATCTCTGTAGTACGCAGTGATAGGGAATCGTCAAGTGACTGAATAGACCTAGCTTTTTTAAGTTTTCTTCGCCAGTGTGCTTGTGCTAGGTAAACACTCACATTGCATTTAGGTTCTTTCCCATGAGGATGTGTATGGTATTAGTGGAAGCTATGTGGTCACCTTGGTCGTTCGTTGCGGAGTTTACCGCTGTGTCTTGATCTTCCCAGGAGGTGGCTCCTCGAGCCGACTCGGTATTTATCTTCGTACATTCTTTTGTTGACTGGTGTATTCTTCCTTAGGGAGACACTCCGGTGGGTGTTGGATTGTTTGGCAGTTCCCCCTTGCAAGACATACAGTACGTGCTGCCAGGTATACACCTATTCGATCAATGAGTATCCTCCGGTGTAAACTGCACGAGTAGTTAGAGTTCGTCCCTACTAATTCCGCTCATTACTTGACTCAAAAACCTTGATATTGCCATTTTCAAACACTGATATCTGTACTGAGCAGGTCCCTGGGTTCTTTAAAGCAGAATGTCCCAGCAAGGTTCGTCCACGCGACCGAAGTGGAGCTTCTTGAAACTTGGCGTTGATACCCAACGCGGCTGGCTACACACAGATCGATTTTCATACTGGCGACATCATGGTATCTAAGAAAGAGAAAAAGAAAGAAAGCACAATACAGCGGACAGAGACAATAGAGCAAGGATAGCGAGGAACATAAACCAACAGTTCCCAGGACCGACATTATCCCCATGACCGATCCCGTAAGTGTTCCCAAGAGGTCCACATACTTACGTTGCCTATCAATAGCATCTCAGTCCCGTCTATGCATATTCTGCTGCTTCCAAATGTTTTACCCGAATCGGCATGCCCATCCCCTCTATTCGTCAAGGATGGCGACTGCGCTGATCCCTCTCGTTAGTACATCAGATTAGCGCCTGTCGTCATGGTTGGTCCTCATCAGTGCTACTTGGTTCGGCCTACGATCTCAATTTAGGGGACCTGTACATCAGAGATTAATGATTTTTCAAAACGAGAAGTGTTACGGTTGGATATCCTACATGAGAGGCCATAGAGCGTTGATTGGAAGTTGGCTAACAGAACGGCCTGGAAGAGTATCGTATCGTATCGTGTCGAATGGACGGGGGAGTGCATCTCTTGTACCTTGTCCAACAACTGCATTTGCGACTGTCTTCCAAAAGTCTAATCGTTTCAAGCGACGCGTTTCAAGTGGAATGTACTTCCAACTAGGGCGGCCAAATGATTGCTTATGCCTAAATTGGAAACACCTCGTCCCCCCCCCCCCCCCGCCCCCTCCCCTTTCCTCTTTTGTTCCTAAGAGTGACCCATGACCCGGATGATCATAAGCGAACCGGGGGGGAAGGGGGGAAGGGGGAAGGGGGAAGGGGGAAGGTCTGAGACAACGAACGATGGACCGCGCACGAGGACGGGAGGGAAGGGAGGTCAGCCTGAGGGCGATACGATGACTGATGATTGAATCATTAATTGCTTCCCCCCCCCCCCCCTGTCCCCAACCCCCCCCCCGTTGCACCGATCGGTTGCAAACCCCTCCCCCCCCCTTTTAACTCCCCCCCCCCCCCTCCCCC